>UXGD01000145.1:0-89221 GCA_900474315.1 Torymus auratus
CAAACGTTGAAATTGAAACTAACTTAATCATGTTCATAACGTCAAACACAAAAAATCAATAGATAAATAATACGCACAAAACGCGTTGAATGTAGCTAGTATATTATATGTTATATGCTATATATGTATATATATAAATTAATAAATAAATACATTTAAAAATAAATACTTTTAAATCTTCATAAATGAATTTAATTATAATTATGTCGTAAATTGTTGCACAAATTATAAATTTTGTTATTAAAAGTTAATTAAAGGAATCAGCAAATTAAATTTGAGGAAGCTACGGGCCAATGAATTGGCAGCGGTTTTTTTAAGATATCAGAAAAATCTCCTACTCCGAAGTCGGAACGAGGACCGGATTTTGGGTGTTGAATACTACAAGACATGCGTCTACTGTGAATAAAATTTTCTTTTTAGTTCATATATTATATCATATTGAATAAAATGAACTCGTAAGTATTATAATTAAATAATTTAATTAATTTAATTAACAAACTAATGCGTATTATTATTAAAACTTATTTAAAGAATATAAACTAACACAAACACTAGTACACGTGAGAAATATAAAATTCCTTAAATTATTTATGTAATTTACAATGGATACAATTTCTTTGTAATCTTATTTCTTCTTTTTCAGAAACAAAAATTTACCCTTTTTCATGATAGTACTGGGACACAATCGGTGTGGAATTCTCTTTTGAAATATTAAATTTTATGATATTTATAGCCTATCTTATCTTATCTTCGATTTATCGAGCGAGAATCAAATTACTTTATAAAATACGTAAGATGTTTAATACGTCCAAAAATAATGGAATGATTTTCGTAAAATTTTACACAGCTATTGTCTAATCACATAAAAAGTTTTTTATAAATTTCAAGCTGATATAAATCGAAGCGTTCCCGGGAACTTACTATTTGAAAAAAGTATTACTTAAATGTTAACCTCACACAAATTTGAAATTTATGGAACAAACTTTTAGCACCAAACACTCATCAGCGCAGACTGCGCTCTAACTGAATGTTATTTGGAGATTTCCTTATATCTGTACCGACCTTATTCCATTGACAGGAGAAAAGTTGTTCGATTATTTGTCGGGAATGTGATTTCTGGTACGCCTGGGGATCTCGGCCAGTGTATTTTGCAGGCTCTATCATCCAGCACATGTACAAGGTGTGGGCTAGTGGTATCGCAGAAACTATATACGCGGCAGCCGAGAGCATTGCTCCTACATATAGCCCTGGGTAGGTACATCCCTACATACATACATACATATAGCGAAGAGACAGAGAGATCATGCAAATTCGCGGCCCGGGCGCTTTGCGCGTGACGTCTAGTGCCGCGCGGCACTGCCGATGACGTTTATACTGCTGGGCGCGCGCGAGCGTCGGTCCTGGGCCCTGGCGGCCGTCGAGCAACGCCCAACGCCCGCCGGTCGATCCCCGACAGACGCGCACTGCGTGCAGCTCTCGCACGACTGAACGTGCGCTGCACGCTCGTATATACGCGACGAATCTCCTTAATTATCAAGGATTCATGAGCGATTCGCGCGGCGTGATGGAATCGCCGCCACCGTTGTATATAGCTAGCTATATGTAGTCGGCTGCAGCTACAGCCGCCCGCCCGCGCTATCTCTGGAGCCGAGGTAGCAAGCGTTAATGTTTGCTAATAGCATTAACTAGGTGTTGATAGTTGCGGTTTCGCGGAGTTTAGCGGACTGTCGGCTACGAGCAGCCTGGCAATGTTTCGCGCCATGTCGCGGTAATGTCGATTTTGGTTTGTGGATCTGCGCCTTGCGGGCCTGTGCTGGATCGAAAACTTGTGTTGTTCATCATCGAATCGTGACATCGCTGTTTGGAAAAAATGCATTAGGCTATTATCGATGCTCTAATGAATTCATATAGTAGTTTTTATTTATTGTTTTTATAGTTAATTATGGGATATAAGTTATTGTTTAAATAGTAAGTGATATATATCATTTTCGGCTCTCATTTATGCCGATAGTTTCATAAAAAATATCCATATATGGTTGAGTATTCCATTACCGGCCATCACATCTATAGATAACATTTTTTTATAGTGTAATGGATATGTACCGATAAATAGTATTTTGTTTATAGCTGCGCTACATTGTAATCAATTACAACATATAATGCACTTTACTACATATCGATTCTGGTAAACTATCAAGCGCGAGATAGAGCAGAGCTACATATGCACAAAGTTATTAGGCTATGTACGTAAAATATTAAAGTAGCCATTATTATACAATATCCACGCACTTATGTTAGCTTTCTTCTGGAAATCGCATGTTTGTCATAAATATTTTAAAACTTGTATACTTCCGATTATAAAACACTATCAAATGTTCTACAAGAAAACTCATATTCTAACTCACCTCTCTCTCTCTCTCTCTCTCCACCCAAACCTTAAAAGCTTTAACCCTGAACGTAAATAGTACCATAGCAATCGCTTACCTCGTAACGCCGTACAATGAAATTACAATAACGAGCGGCCCACGCGCACCCACTCTTCCGTCATCATGAAAAAACAATTCGCGCGCGCTCGCGTGCTCGGCCAATAATTTACCGATCAATTTCCAAAGATATCCAGTCAAAGCGGGAGACGCAGGCAAACGAGCTCGAAAAAAAATAGATGGTAACGCTCATCGAACGATCGGCCGCGAAACGACGATGCTCTCGCGCTCGGGCAATCTCCATAAATCAACGCGCGCGTGGTGCCCAAGTACTTAGCCTTACACTTATCGATGTTGCGGCCGTGTGTATTATACGTGGTGGCCGTATAAACGTGGCACATGCAGGGAGAGAGGAGTCTCTCTCCGCGATGTATATCCGTGCGGCCCATAACCGTAATTTAATAAAGCGAAGGATAGATGCCGCGAGAGAGACAAGGAGAGCGTGAGCAGGGGTGCGCGCGAGATGGGGAAAAGGAGCACGTTTGCGGGGCTGAAGACGGAAAAATTGAAAACGTACGAGCCAAGTTGGACTCGCGAAGGCGTACGTTAAACTCGAGGTAGGGGGAGGGGAAAAGAACTAATGAATGGCTGCGCGAATGCGGAGGGCGTGAAGAGTGTGTTTGCTCGTAGATTTTAGCAGCTACGTGGTGTACTACTGGACCGGTATAGCTACTTTCGCGTTTAAGGGTGAATGTGACTGTGTATTCTATAATTATTGTATAAATTCGAAAATTTTGAAATGATTCCTTCATGAATCTATCAATTTGCAAATTCCCGCTTTATTACAATCCGTTTGAATTACGGAAAATTTCAGATTATAAAATGCAATAGATATTTGTTGTTATTCTTCATGACAAATCGAAGGTTCTTTATCATTAAAAAAAACTACCTTCTCACTTGTGGATTTGGTATAAGTTTTATGAACTTCGTAATAGAAACTAATGTATGCAGCTATAAAAAATAAATAATTTCAGAAAATACGTACTTTTCCTTTTCGTTTTTGGAATAAAAAATCTTGTAAACTAGATCATCTAAAGGACAGTGGTATAAAATTATTTAAATATTAAAGACATCATATATTTTCAAATTGACGAAAGACTTAAGAATTTTAGATACTTTCGAATACAATGAGTTCTTCTCATTGTTCTTCAACAAACATGATTCTTATGTTACCATTACATAGTTTGGCAAACACGTATATAAGTAACATTTTTCTTTACACACATATAGGTACACATCATTTTCTACCAAATACTTATTCAGATTATTGAAGGACCACCCAATTTCACAGTACAATTTTCCTCCCACAACAAAATACAAACCTATATTACGTCCCTCATACCTTATACGGCTCTAAGTATCACTCTCGGATGCAGGCGCGACACTCGTGTGCACTCACCTCAAACATTCCGCGGGTGCGCGCGAGGCACACTTACCCTGAAATACTGCGCGAATACTTCTGCGCGGCGCATTCGTCGCATGTGGCTCTGCGCTTACATGATGGCAAATGTGAAATCACGCGCTTTTGTACTTAAGGCACAGCCGCGTGCGTACGGTACGCCGGCAGAAGTCATAACCAAGATAGACCGCTTCGGGCGACAATCCCTCATGTGCCGGCCCGCGGCACACACACACTGATACTCACTCTCTCTCTCTCTCTCCACTCCCTCCCATGAGATTCGGTAATAGATTTATTGGCTACTCGCGCGCTGCGCTCATATATATATACCGGCTAGAATCAGAAGCAGAGAGAGAGCGCGGGTCGTAAGAGTGATATAGCGACGAGTATCGTCGTAGAAGGTCGCGTGCTCTTTTTATTTATATACGCAGCTACCCCCGCGTTTGGTGTTTTGTATTTCTTTTTTTTTTGCACGTGCGGGTACGTCTTTGCTGTTGCGCCTTCTCGGTGTGTGCAGAATCACGAGAAATGATGGAAAATCATGTTTCCGAGAACGAAGGGGAAAAGTTTTTGATGTATCCCCGAGGACGAGCGCGTCGTGAATAAATTAAGTCGCAGTCGTGTGCGCTGGGTCAATGAGTATTAATGGTGGTTCGATGATAATGTAAGATAAGTTCGTGTAATATTTATCGCTGTAATTGTATTGATGTCGAGGAATGATGTTGGTGTAGTATTAGAATTCAATATATCTTGATCCAGATTTTTATTTGTTGAACCTTGCAGACGTACTTTGTTGAACCATTACTCGTTATTATTGAATATATGAAGTATACTTTTAAAATATGCCTCTTATATAATACTTTGTATCAGATTTAATGACACACTTTCAGGTGCGCCTGAATAAATCACAAAGAAAATTCATACATTCCAACAATTAAAAATAGCTGAACGTGTGCGTTTAATTATCTCTCAGTTAATACAAACCCTCCCGCGATAATTGTATAGTATTTACGCTATCTTATAATTGTCTGAATTGTAATTGAAAAATCGTTTCACGAACATAACCGTCAGCTCCAACCCATACAGTACACAACGCGAAACTTTCCACCCCGGAGATAATCACTCTCCCTCTCGAAAAAGATTTTAATAATTACGAGAGCGCCGAGCCCTGACACAGCCACAAATTACTCGCATGCGCGTAAACATCCGAGCTCGCTCACAAAGAGAAAGAGGGAAAAAAGTCGAGGGACTGACTGGCCTTTTGTGCTCGGGGGCGAAAGATATGGAGGGAGGGGGAGAGAGAGTTGTAATGTTTATCACAACGAGAGCGCGCGGGTGGCTGAGCGTTCGCGGACTCGCACTACTTATTAGAGCGAGCGAGGAGAGAGCTCGAGACAGAGAGAGACAAAGCCAGATTCGGAAAAAGAGTGCGCGGCACACGATGCCGAAGGAGCGAGAGGGAGAGAGAAAAATAAGATAGAGGGTGAGAGAGAGAGAGAGAGAGAGAGTAGGCGTGCGCGCCCCGCAAAGGGCCCGTATAGCGTTTCGTTGAAAGGGATGGTTTTGATTAGCTCCGTAGACAATAGCCACTCTCTGATAGCGGGCGCGCGCCGTGATTCTCCTCTCCCTCTCTCTCGTTTTGCTGGCCCGGCGCGCACTGTCAGCTCTCTCTCTCTCTCTCTCTCCTCCTGCACCTCGCGGCTCTCTCTCACCCTTTTCTCCGGGTCGCTCGCTCGCGTTTCTCCATTTCCCGTGCCCTAGGTATATGTGTGCGTAGGTGTGCGTATACATGTATATATCTATATACATATATAGAGGTATAGGCGTCATCGCCTCCTCTCCTATTTGCCTCTTCCATATCCAAAGCGGATGCAACGCAGTCACTTTGCGCGCGTCTGGACTGTTTTGTGTCTATCGAACAATGGCCCGCGTGCGCCGCTCTCGCGCCCACCCCCGCGCACGCTATGTATATATACGTGCATGTGTGTCCGCGGGGAAAGCAAACCGCGCGGTTCACCTCGGCCTGCACATATATTCTTGCACGTGTATATGCGCGCGCCACCCGACGTTTACCCTCTGGCATCGAATAGAGCGCTAGTGTGGGTGTGCGAGAGAGTAACGTGTGTATAAATACCGCCACGTTGGTTACGGTCACACGTTGAAGCACATCTATCCGTCTACATAGATGTATATAGCACATATATCGGAAATGTACGCGTGAATCTGCTGTGCACGCGCAAATTCATTTCATATACTTATCGGCAGCGCACGAGTTACAAGTGTATAAGCGTATACGTTGCATCATAGGTGCGGACGCACGGAATGCGTCGAAAATATATTCGCGTGGTCGCGAGATATTTGTGTTGTTTACAAGCTGATGTACTTATACGTGCGCGAGTGAGTCCAGCAGTCGTCCTCCGTCACTGGTCCAGTGTATTATTATAGATTTAGAAAGCGCGTGAAATTTACACACCGCAAGGGATTCGCGAACTTATGTATACTGGCACTTATATATATATAGAAACGCCTAATAATAACTTTTCGACGCCTGCCGGTTATACTTACCACAGCCAGTGTCGGCAACCGTCACGCGCGTTCGACTACATTATCACGGCGATACTTCGACGACGAACTCCGCTTGCGCATTGTCTATAGGGCCCGTCTTCTAGGCGCGGGCGACAATGGGGGCGAAGATCACGCCACGTGATTAGATAGGCGAGTCGGCCCTCCGGCGGCGTCACACGAGCTAATCAGGTTAATTTAGAGAGATGGCACACGCGGTCTGGAATTTTTAGCCAAGTATGTGTATACGTTTGAGAGGCGCGTGCTATTGAGTTCGGGCGTGAATTGAATTTTCAGTGTTATCGCAGGCGCGAGCTCGCGCGCCGCAGAAATTAGTTGCCTTTACATAGGGCGTGCGCGCAAGCGGAGATGCAAGGAGCTGTATGTGATTTTCGGCGAGGTAGCTTGATATATGCTATATGTACTGATGAAACTCAATGTAATGTGATATGGGCTAGGAATTGAATTAGCACTTGCGCTTTCAACGTGCATGGTGGTTGTTAAATTTATGGAGGTGGTATACTTGGGTTTTGTTATATTTTCTTGGAGAAAGTTTGGGTATTCACATAGCGATTGAATATTATGATTGTATGACTGGCTATATCGCCTACTATTTCTACTGATTTAGGCACCTAATCTTTATAATATTTAGAAATAGGAAAAATTTTCTTGTTTTGTATAAAAATTTTTCTCTAAATGTCTGACGATATCGTTCATCTTTTCTACGTATTTTGATTTACCACCAATTTCCTATTTCTTATTGAAAGCTATAAAGACAAGTGGGTTTCGGCTGAACTATTACCTACATTAATCCATTGATACATGTATGAAATATGTGGTTGAATTTTACTTTGCTCTGATGTAAATTCAATAATGTTGTTCGTCGTAGATTGAAGACCAATATGAACGAATTATTTCATTAATCTTCAAAGTGAAATATTATAAACGAAAATATTATATAATGAAATATTATATTATAACATCAAAAATAGTAATTTTTTATATATTTCAAGTCTGTTTCGAAGTTACTTTGTATTATAATCATTTTTAGTAGATCATTTTTCTGACTAGGAGAAGGTTAGGGGTTCGGATCATGGATTTAGCTGAAACTGTCGGATGGTTTTTGGATATAGAAATATGAAGAAAACTGTAATATTAGACCCTAACGTTAAAAAACTAAAGATCTGGATACATTTAGCTTTATTTTGAAAAAAGTCTCGAAACACACCTTTTCTTAAAACGGCATCTATTTAACTTTAGAATATCTTAAATATTATTTTAAGTAGAGAACATAAAACTAGAGAAAACGAGCTTTCATTTGCTTTTTTAAGGATTAAAAAATGTCGATTCCTTCCAAACTTATGAATGTTTAAAATTGAGCATCAACAGTGCACCAAAATACGCAGATATAGTCGAACAGTAAATTTTGGGCATTAAACAGTCCGTTTTCGATGCTCAACTTTAAAGGTTCATAACTTTGTAAGGAGTCGACATTTTTTAATCCTTAAAAAAGCAAATGAAAGCTCGTTTTTTCTAGTTTTATTTTCTCTACTTGAAATGATATTTTAGATATTCTAAAGTTAAATAGTTGCCAGAACTTCCGTTTTTTTAGCGTTAGGGTCTAATACTGCAGCTTTCTTCATATTTCTATATTCAAAAACCCAAAGTTTTAGCCAAACCCGTTATCCGGACCCCTGACCCTCTCCTAATCAGTGTACATATAACTCGTTCAATATTTTCATTTCATGGACTAAAATGTAAAGAGCTCGGTATTAAACAAATCTGAGAAATTAAAAGAATTTCATCTACAGTGTAAACACGAGAACCTCGATGAAAAATAAAAAAAAAAAAAAATACAGCACACCGTAAACAGCTCGCTCGAGGCGCGCAAACCACAATATTTCTACAGCATCCCCGCAGCAACCTATACACACACCCACGTCCACCAAAAAAAAAGACTCACGCTACGGCATCAAACACCGCGCGCATGTAACGGCATTATTATACATATACCCGCCGGGGAATGCGTCTGCGATCGATTTGCGTTTAATTAAAAAATATTTAACGAGCCGCTTTATGGCAGCTCGGGCGCCTGTATACTCTCCTTCTCGCCGGAATTACTGTCCGCGCTCTCGCGCACGCAACGTCCACCGCATTCCACGGTTAATTTCCTCCGACGATGTCCGAGCGCCACACACCGAAATGGAGACGCGCGCACGGAGCGAGCGACCCGGTGAGCAGGAAATGCGCTGGGAAATGCCCCCGCGCGTGCAGTCCGATACGCGCGAGTATATTAAAAATTGTATCGGGTAAGGGTGAACTGAACGTGGCTGAGTGCGCGATGCCATCAGTGCAACGAATCGGATGGTCGTTTATATATAGAGAGAGAGAGAAGGAGAGAGGTAGGTGGGTGTCATGTGGGTGCGAGTGGCGTGGATCGCGTCGATGAAGCTGTATACACTTTGCTCTCGCGCGGCGGCACTCCACTGATGCGACAAGTGTCGAAACGAAGTGCTGCCATAGCGATTGCCGTCTCGTCATTACGATGAGATACAAAAACCCTTGGTATAAATATTTTTTATCGCTCGCTTCGGCCTGTGTAACATTTAATAACGATGTTAGTTTTATTTTTTACTTTGTATTAGATTGCGTTTACGATATATAGATACACTCGGCAACAAAGTGTGATTAATAATTTGACTTCAAAATAGATACGTATACATATTTAAAAGTTAATTATGCAATACGTGATACTGCGGTTGAGAAGAAAATTCTGATAACGATAATCTTATCCCTTCGTGATTATATTTTATATGCATTTGGACCGCACTAACACCACACGCAACACTTAAATATTCACACTTATAGTATTTGTTCATTTTCTATTTAAAAAAAAATCTAATAATTTATAAAAATATTTTAAGGATTAAAACATTTTAAGAATCATTTAATAGGAAACTTTTAAACATGAGAACAAACATGATGTTATAAACCATTTGAGAATGAGAATTACTTTGGCAAAAAAAAATGAATGGAACACGACTGATGAAAATATTTACAACATTGTGTAATAAAAGAAAAATTTATGGAATTTTTTTAATTAAACAAAATAAAATAAAGTTTTTAACCAAAGAAAACAATATTAAGAAAAGATACATAATATAATATATATTATTCAACAAATTGTCGAAATTTGAATTTTAATACAAATTTAAATACGACTACAATATACAATCTTATATAATTCAGTTTCTAATTGCATATTTAATATTATTACGTGTTACACTGCATAATGTTACAGTAAATGATAAATAATTGAATCCTTTGTCATAGGCATAAGTTGCAACAATTCACTATTGAAGCCTTAATTAATTCTTTATTCAATTTAAGATACCAGGTTTCATACTACAAACACATGAATACATTAAATAAAAATTTATAATTGCTCGGATAAAACACAATAAATTAATTTTAGAGAGCTACGGTAGCTCAATCATCTAGAGCCTCGGGCTTTTGAATTGGTATGTTTGATTGACCCAATAGAACCGTGTTCGAATCCCGGCCTCGGCGATTGATTGCACGTGCTTATCTTACTGGAGCTCGAGTGATTCGGAGCCTACCTAATGTGATGCTCACTGCTGCGCGAGTCACCAAGAGTGGACACATTGCGTCCAAAGTGGTCATAAGTGCAGTATTGCATATTGCAAGGCCATAAGGCTGTGACTATTAATAACAACTTCAAATAGTTGTAGAATATAAGAAAAAATAAATAAATTAATCAAAAAATATATGATCTAAAGAGCTTTAATACTTTTGGGGTAATATGTACCGTCCATTTAACACAGGGACCGTCAGCCACGTTACTGCACTGATATTACGTTAAACTTTATTAAAAGTGTCGAGACTTTTAAAAATACACTAGATATAGACCCCAGAATCTATTGCTGAGTCCGGCTAGGCCCAGATTGTTCTCGAGGGGCGAATTTACATTGAACTCGACTGAAATTTATTTTAATAAGTCCTTAAAAATAATTGAAATACGCGACGTAGTGTGTCTGGTTAAATAAAGGTCAACATGACGCCATCCAGAGCCCTTTCGATGCCTCTTCGGAAAAATTTCAGTTAAAAAATGAAAGTTTCTTTTGTCAAATGATGTTGGTAGAAAGTGCATTAAAGAAAAGGAGAATCTTCCCTTCATTAAAGCGAAATTAGCATTATATTTTGGAACATTAAAACAGCTTTGGAGCTTTACTTTTTCTGAAAATGTGCTTCTAAATTTTTTTGAAAAATTAGAACTGGAATTATTATCAACCAAGTTAATAAGGATATTCTTTAAAGTAGCTCGCAGTAAATAATGTTTATATAGCTTTTTAACGCATAATGTGTTACTGCGACACTTCTTTTTCATCGCGCATGCACGATGAGAAGTTTGCAGCATTATACACTGTTCCGTTGGCAAAATAGAAAAGAGCATAAAATATCCTTTTTAAAAGGACAATCTCCTATTTTTTTAGTTAAACTGAAAACTACATTTTAAATACAATGTTAATTTTACTTATTTTCTTACTTAATTTTAGCTTTTTCCTGAACCACTTGATTGAACTGACGCACAACGGTAAAATTAACTTAATTATTTTCCGGAATCCTTCCCACTGTTAGAAATGAATTCGATAAGGCGCAACTTTTCCACTCGATCGCGGGAACGAGAGTCGCAAGAAAGAGCAACTTTGCGTGCGATGCGCTCTCCCAGCGCGGTCACGGACTTTTCATACAGGCGTGGGCAATAATAAAGGAGATTAATTGCAATCATAAAGCAGGCTTTAACGGGGCAATAAATTCTATCATGTGCCCGTAACGCGTCTACTCTCGCTCCCGTCGGAGCGTAAAACTCAGGTGTAAAAATCTCATTCATCAAGTGTCGGTAAAAAGCGCCTGTACGCCTGCATTCGCGCTCGCTTGCTCGCTCGCACGCGTCAGTCGGTAAGGGCGCGATCGGCCGGGACGCCCCGACGACGCAAGACTCACGGCTCATCCCCCTGATGAATTTCGAACTTTGCTCGTGGGCTGCGAGTCACCGGGATCGCCCTTTGAAATGGGACGAAGAATTTTTCGTAATGGGCGTTTTTACGTGCGTTGTAAAAATTGTATATTCTCTTAGGAAAATCGACTGCTATTATAAAATGTTACATGTAATTATATTATATTCTTTAAAAAAATAATTTGGAAGGTAATTTGGCGTTTGATGAAAATAAAACTACGCTTCCTCATTAAAAAACTAGGTAATTAAAGTAATTTTTTTTTAAATGTTTTGTAAATTTAAACTACCTTTCAATTATTTTTATTCTTAATGTTCTTTCCAATATTCACAATTAATTTTCATGAATAAAATAATAGATGGGAATATCCGATGTATTTTACTGAACAAACTTTACAGAAATTCATTCAGTTTATAACGATCGAATACCTTTATTGGATGGGATATAATTCCGTTATATGTGAATATTCTTAATTGGATATAATTTTTATACTATAATGAATTTTTAACGATATTAACAAATTAATTATTCGAATTATCAGAACATCAACGTTTTAACATCACTTGAACTTTTTCGGTCCTGAAGAGAGATTTATTTCGTTGATCAAACGTTGGTCACAGTCATTATTTATATCTTTTATTCAATGCAAATGCGCGTAAGCAATTACATTAATTAATCCATCCTTATAAACTATTCACATACACCTCATATTTGGAATTCAGACCATATATACGCCTGTAAAAAAGAAAATGAATCCATCCCTTTTACGTTTACAGCGAAAGAGCTAAACCCTAAAATTTTGACAACAGCAAACTAAGCGGAACATTTCCGCTTACATTACCACAAAAAACTACCATCCGGTAGCAACAGTAGTGCATAAAAACAACGAGCATTCACTTAACCGCCGCAGCCAGCGCATACCTGCTCTCCGGCAGTACATGCATAACCGAGAATTTCCCGCGGCGAAAAACGCGCGTGCATTCTCATAAACGCGCAACAGCCTTTGGGGATACTGCGTCCCAGGGAAAGCATCCACGGGCGAGCGGTCGAGCGTGACCCAATTTTTGCGCGCAATCCTCTTCCCAGGCGCTACACGTCGATATATATACGGACAGCGCGCGCCGATGCCCCACGTGATGAAGAAAGCTGAGGGTGAGAGAGAGAGATGGCGAGCGGTATAATCGCGCGGGTCCATTCAGCGCTGCGGGTGCAACGGACTCACCCTCGAAATTCTATATGCTTAATGAAGGAGCCTTTGAGCGGTAAACAAGCGCATTGTGGTATTATGTGGAATCGTGCGTATATAGGTATATAGAGAGGTAGCAGAACGGTCAAGACCTGCGTATCGCGTTATGTCGAGGATACAGGATTTCAGGAATACCAAGGCTGAGAGGGTGTACATTTTTCGGATGACTTTTACTGATGCGTAGTTATTCAAATGAATGGGACTTACATTGTTACATAACATATTATTCTTCTTTTAATTTGTTATTGAGCTTCTGTAGCTGAGTCGTCCAAAGTGTCAGGATGTATACTCTGAATTTTAGTTTACTCATATATGAGTGCTTTTTAATCCAGACTCCGGTGATTGACTACTGATACCTCTCGACCGAATTTTTCCTGTGCTTAGCTAGCTATATAGCTTTGCTGATTCAGAACTTACTCCTAACTGCAGGTTTCATCGTTGCTTAAGCTATACGGTGAGCAGAATAGATACTTTCAATGTATTCATTATACTAATAATTTACACTTAGTACTTTAGGTAACTGCGCAAAATATAACAAATTATTTTTTTTTATTCAAGTGTTCTTTCATTCATTTTCAATAATATGTCATTTTGCTTTTATCAATGAATATTTATCCGCTAAATGTACAACGGTATAAGAATTCAATATTTTCTAAAAGTTTTTTACAAAAACCAGTCATTAAATTTTAAAGCATTAAAATTGAAGGATTATTATCAAATAGTAAATATCTGTTATTAAAATAATCATGATGATTGTTCACTTTCTCAAATTAGTAATCGACTTATAACTATTTAATATTTATAGAAGAGATGAAATTCAGTTCCTTTAAAAATAACTTCTGTTAAATTCGATAACCTCTTAAAATGAATCCGTGATTATTACTGTAATCCAATTATAAGTGTTCCAAATTTCAACTAAAATTCAAGTAAAATTGAGTTCTTTGGTACGCTTATAATTGATTTCCAGTGAGATTCCACTGATTATAAATAGAAGGAAAGGTTGAAAAACGAATAAATTATTTTAAAAAATTGTGTTGATATTAATTTACTTCCATTTCAACTAAATTTAAACAAGCTTTTCATAACCAATGTTATAAAAGAATTTCAAGGAATTATAGATTTTACGTATGACGGTGTATGTACAAAGTTTCAATTTGATAAGCGAAAAACTCAGGCACCGGAAAGTTTTTACCTCAAATATTTAGTTTTCAGATTACTAGGTGGTTTTTTAGTGTACATTACATTACAGTTTTAATATATGTTGATAAAGTGAATATTTAAAAGTTTTAAATTATCGTAAAAACTATCTATGATATTTTTTCATTTCAAAAATTGTATACTTTTTAATTTTGATAAAGAAATCTTATTAAAAATGATATTTCATTATTATCAATACGTATATGTATTCTTACCTGATTATTGTAATGACATTAACTACAAAATGAAGAGAATCAGTAATATATAGAAGCTGTAACTACACACTTTACTCAGCATTGTCTGACTTCAAAAGTGATGGAGAAAGGGTTAATTAATTGAAACAGAGGTACAGGAATAAAAATGACAAAAGTGCTCTTACCTTTCGTAAAATGTAATTTGCAATCTCTTAAACGAATAAAAATCTTTCGCGATAAAATTATACGATTATTTAAGTACAGTTTACGACTCTAGAGAGACTACTAAAAGCGAGCTAAATATAAATTTTACAACATTAAATACAGTTATAGGTACTTATTCAGAATATTCTAATTTAACTATATAAATAACTAATTATTATTAATATATAACATTACCATCTTCAAATAAATTAATGAAAGCCTTCAATCTCCATTTTGCTCTAAACTACCGAAGCATCCGCGAGTAGTCGGACAACAGCACAATAACTCACGATTTACTCGCTGATGTACGCTCACGGGAACAGATACGCGGCGCGCAAACAGCTACTTACATATTTTGAATAGTTTCCAGCCGGGAAATAAGCGCCGGTTTAACGGTGCAGATAAATTAGATAAATCGAGAGCCGCGCGCGGGCAGCCGCACATACATTGCCATTCTCTAGTCGGAACGAGAGTAAACTGTTTCACCCGCGAGAAATTAATATTTACCCGCAAGCGAATACCTCGGCTTAAACTGACTCTATTCCGGACGAGACGAAAGAGAGTTAAACGAGGTCTGATAATTGTGAAGCTGACGACAATAATTTCATTATGTGTGCGGGTTATGATTAATGTAACTAGACAAGATGAGCTGCGAAAGGTATCGGAAAAGTTATTTAAATATATCTGTAATATCAAAATGTTGACAAGTACATTGTACTGACACAATGGGGAGCATTTTACTATGAAATATTTTCAATGGATTGTGATTGAAAAGTAAAGTGAGCAAAATTTTGTACCAGTTTTATTATTACCCTATATTTAGTTTTCAAAAATTTACAAAAACATGTTTTTTACGGATCAGGATATAGTTTATATTTCAGCAAAAAATATTTTGACGTGGTAACGATTGAATATCAAACAGAAATGTTTTTACCTATTTCGAAAGAAAAATATTGTAAATATCCGAACTCAATATCAGCTACCACCTATTTGTTTTCCAAAATAATAAACAAATTTATTTACACGAAAAAAATAGTGCAATGTTATTTTTTCCAGGAGCAAAAGAGTATTCAAACGGTTCTCAGATTCCCTTATCATTGCCAAACATTTGGAAGGTTTCGATCTCGATCAACGCACGAACGCCTACTCTAATTCAAAACATTCAAAGGTGCCATTTCAATCGCAGAATGAACGTCTCACCACCAAAAGTGAAATATGAAATTCCACACCCCCTTGCAGCCCACCAAAAATATCCTCCTAAGAAATTCAGCGTATCACTCTCACGTCCAAACTGTCAACGCATCATCACGCGCATACAAGCGAGGATCCATCCACCCTCTTTCCCTCTCCCCATCGATCGTAGTGATTCCCGATCTCACGCCCCCTCGCTAACGGCAAAACACACTCCTGTGCCGAAAAACGCCACCTCGCTTAAAAGACACGCACACAGAGACATGACGTGTGCGATGCGCTCTCGCATTCGCATATAGTACACTATACCCCTGCGCTCGTGCACACTCACACACAGAGTGAGAGCGCGTATCCTAGACAGAGACGGGGCATAGTTGCTCTCGCGCGCGCTATACGCGGCCGCTATGCGATCAATGCCACCGTCGGCCTTTCACGGCCTCTCTCTCTCTATCGCTCTCTCTCTCTCTCTCTTGCTCACGTCTCGTCGCCATGACGACCCGCGCGGCAGCAGCAGCAGCATCATCCCCCCCGCGCGCTCTCGCGGAGGGGTGAAAATCGCGCTCGCGCTGACGCCGAAGAAGACGCCGCCACCGCTCTCTCTCGCTCTCTCGTTTTATCACTCCCTCTCGTTTGCTTCCTCTCATTTTCATTAAGTATATCGCGCGCCGGGTTGGATTTCGTCGCCTCTGCGTACCGGCGGGCAGCAGCGTGCTGCAGCGGTTGACCTATTCTCTCCCTCTTTCTCAGCTTTCTCGCCCAGGTGTCGTAGTCGCGCGCTCGCGTCCGGGGTCAACGAGCGCGCAACCGCTGCCCCCTTGGCCGCACTCTCTCTCTCTCTCTCTCTCTCCTTCTCCTGTATATATAGTCGTCGTTTTTTCGGTCTGGGGAGAGAAAGAGCGACAGGAAATATTGCGTTAATAATTAGCGTGACACTTAATCCTCAGGCGGCTGCCCGCTGCAGTAATTCGGGAATGCATGATTAACGCGCAAGCCTGGTGCTGCGCGTTTTTCGCTAAGCGCGTGATGCACCAACAACCCTGTGTACGTGGAAACTGCTGAGGCAAGGCTGGACGCGATATGTGTGTATACTATATAGTGGGGGCCGTAAATTGCGATCATTTGTTTAAGATAATTTATTTTTAATGTTATGTATTCTAAGCGCACGCTGACCCACTTCCGCGATAATGGCCCGCTTAAAAATTCAGCGTTATGGCGAATGATACCGGGCCTGTAATGCAAATTTTTAATTTCGCTCCGTACACCTAGATGCGCTTGTTTGCGGTTAAAGATAAATACAAGCTTTAATTATTTGAACGTATAATATATGATGGATTTCGCTTGTTTTACAAAAATTCTTCAACCATACTCGAGATAGTAGGTTGGGCTAAATCTTTTATGCGATACGTTAATAAATATAAAAAGAATTTTTTTTATTAAATTGTATGAAATCATTGTCAATTCTGCATATACACACAAACACGTTTCCAAAGCACTATAATTTGTCACTTTCTTTACTTGTCCTTCTCTCTCACTCTCGCCTCGAGTCGTTCTTCTTCATTCCCCATCGCTATATTTCAGTTCCTATAATACTAGCCCTTTCTTTATTCGATTCTTCTTCATTCCCCCTTATTCTCCGTCGTTCTCTCTTATCTACCTCCTTTTCATCCCCTACATTGTTTTCATTTAATAGCCAGCTCTTTTCACTCCCGCGAGATGTAAATTGAGATATCGCAATCAGTTGCCAGAACGGTGACCTGTAATTTTGACAAAAATAATTGATTGAGAAACCTACTGGTCCCGTATACTATTTTTACTGAGATTTTTCGTTTGTGCGATGCTACAAATTAAAAGTGTGATTACAGAGAGTGAACTATTGATTGACCATTGAAAATTTATTCTACAATATTGTTATATTTTATAGTTATGAACAGTGTAAATTTAATATTTTTCTAAAATTGTAACAAGTTTCATCAGAACAATGATTCAGCTATTGATATGTATTTCATCATAAGGCGAGATATTCGCAATACTCATTGATGACTCACAGTTTTCAAAATATTCTTTTCGTCCTGATTTCAGAGTTGAGTCACCAGCGTCCAAATACAGCCTCTCTTATTCTACTTGTTATTACATATTGCTACGTAATTTGCAAAAATAACAAATAATCACCATTATTACATTACTTTCATCCTTAAAATTATATATATTCCATCAAAATTGTACAACGTAAAACCAGACTCAAGCTCCATCATTGACTGATTGATTTAAAAAACGATAGCTGCAGGGAAGCCAGCTCTACACGGTGCACCCACCAAAAAGCCCAGGAGTTACACTGTACAGCGTCAAGTCACCGTGAAAATTCAATAAACTCGGCGAATTATTAGTACGTCATCGAGCATCGTCGATCCCGCCTCCCTCGACTATACACGTATCGCCCGGGCGATCTCCCTCCCTCTCTCTCTCTCTCTCTCTCTCTCTCTCTCTCTCTCTCTCTCTCGGAGCGGAGGACACACTCGAGTAAACTTTTACCCCGATCCGCTGGCACGATTTTTCCCGCCCTTGCTGGCGAAAGGCACAGCACGTGTGTATATTTATCTATCCGTCCGCGAAAAAGAGAGAGAACGAGGGACGGGAAAATTTATGATTGAGGCGGATGTTATTGCGCCTGGGCACGAGTTAATTGTTTGCTTTCTGCGGAGTGAGCGGATGATGGCCAGGTATAATGTGGTGTGTACGCGCGAGTTTGCCATGAATTATCTTGGCAATTTTATTTAATTTCACTTTGGTCTGCCATGATGAATGCCCGGTGTGTTTCGCCATATGTTTCCTAGATATAATCGATTTTTCGATAAAGGCCGCATTTTTATCGTAGTAAATGGGGGTAGGTGAATGTTTTTTGGCAATATTGAATTTCTGTTGTATCGAAAACTAAATCAATATATAGGTAGATATTTGTATTTTATCCTTTTTAGGTGTTTCATAAAACACCCGCAAGTTAATGAAGACGAATATAAACTATTGTAACTAAACTGATAATAAAAGTTACATCATCGATCGACAAAAACTAAAGAACGAACTTTTTTTTAATGATGCAAATATTTAATCTAATACAACTTATTTACCATCACGAACCACAATACCCTGCAAATTATACGTGAATGAAACGTTACAAATGCACCCCTCACGCGCGGATACACGCCGTTTCAACTTAAGCACCTTAAACGTTTATCCTGTATAAGATAAGATTCATTGTGCTTTCGCGGAGATTACGCTTACATCTGTTCTTCTCGCTGTGGTGAAGATAAAATCGAGGCAGTCGGCGCGCGCCCTCTGTCAAAATGTTCAACTTGCTACGGCAGGTCATTTCAACTTAACGACGCCGGCACAACGTATCCTGCGACATGCTTTACATGCTTGCCTTACATCACTGTACCACATGTTTGCGTGTAATTTAATAATCCTTCGCGTCATCTTTTGAATATTTCGAGAATTGTAACACTTGATAATACCGAGTTGAGAGTATTTTTAATATAACCGATATGTGGTACATCGATATTCCGATGTGAGATTTTGTTGTAGAAGAAAATGTCAGGAAAATGATGAGATCATGACTGAACAGTTTCATAATCGTGTGTACTACAGTAGAAAATCAGGTTACCGAGGTGGGAGGTTGAAATTAAGAAAGGAAAGTGATTGATGATGAATTATTCCATTACTATAACATGGAGCAAATCGTTTTTCATTTTTAAAGATGCTTTAATTTTTTCGGAGCTGCAATGGCTCCATCAGTAGAGCGAATAATTTGTAATCCGACGACTCCGGATCCGAGTACTATAGTCTCTATGCCAATGACTCGCTCTTGCCGATATTCAAATGCGTTTTTCCCAACTTTATAAATTTGGTCATACGTATATATAGTAACCTCCAACCACATATAGAAATTAATCTTCAATAATATATTGATTCACCTGACACTATATATATATATATAATACATTAATCTGCAAATATACTGGCACAGTACTCCAGGATTACCTTGAATACAACTTGACATCTAATATACAACGCGTCGCACGACACGCACGGTATCACACAGTGCGACATATAGCAATGCACAAATCCCTCACGCGATATATATACCGAATAATCTAAACTGTTAATTGTTTCGATAAACCGAACGACGACGGTTAACCCAAAATTTGCGGTCCACCCGCGCCCCAATGAACTCTTATTCGATCAACGGCCGCAGCTCGTGTTTTCGCATCGAGCGTCCACAATATGTTTCCCGAGCCAATCAATTTCCTTCAGTTTAAAGATTAACGACGCGAGAGAAGCATCGTCGCGCCCGCCTTGTTTGCCGCTGCTGTGCGTCCGCGTATATACGTCCGACACCTCGACAAAAGATTATCAGCCCCTCTCTCACTCTCTCTAAAATGGACAATTGACTAGCGCACGCAAACGGATCGTCGCTCGCCCGTCAAATTTCGGATTAATTCGACGCCCAGGCCATTGAGACGACAATGGTGATAGTGCAGGATAGTCGATCGATTGACTTAACAACCTCTACATACCCTGCCACCACACGACGGCGCGAGCTGATCTCTGGCGATCGCTCCTGCATGTGCAGCGTACACCTCTACCTCTCGTTTTTCCACTTTCAATTCATACCCTCTCCCTCCCTCTTTTCTCGCAGTCTGGTTCTCCGCGTCTTCCTCGCATCTGCAATTTCACAAAGACCGCGAGCGAGAGAGAGAGAGTAGAGAGTGTAGTGGGGGGAGAGACATGGCCAAGGTGTTGATCGGCCACACCGGCACATCAGCATCCTCGCTCGTGTATACGTGTCCCCGGCTTTTACCCCTCCCGGTCGTCCTCTCCTCCTGGATCCAGCGCGCGCGTCTCGCGCATTTCAGGGGTTGCTAAAGAGACAGAGAAAGAGCGAACGCCTCTGTTAGAGCGAGAGAGAGAGAGAGAGAGAGAGAGACAATGCGCGCGGGATCGAGACGAAGAGAGGAACAGGAGAGCTTGGGCCGAGTGGGGGATGCAAGGGGCGCAGGGGAAGAGAGTAGCGCGCGTGGTAGGGGTGGGGGCGGTTATATGAAGCCGGCGCGAGGGGGGAATTTCCAGTTCGACCGAGAGGAGCGTATCGTGCACGTTGCTCGCACCGTTCTCTACTACTGCCACTACTGCCGCAGCCGCCGCCGCCGCCGCAAGTACCTCCGCATTTCGCAGAGCGGAGCTGAGAGCCAGAGAGAGAACATCATAGCAGCCGAGCGCAGCCACCAATATATACCTACTCGTCTCTCATCGCATAAGCACGCGAGAGACGGAGAGAGATGGCCGTAGAGATAACGAGAGTGTGTAGAGACGCAGCGAAGGCATGGACCGGCAGCAAACGCACACACCACCAGCTGCACCTTTTTGCGCGCGCGCGCGAGAGAGAGAGAGAGAGCATCGCTTAGGAGCGGAGAGGGAAAGAAAGAGCACTTCACGAGGGAGAGAGAGCTCTGCTGCTGCTACTACCTACGTGAGTACCGACAATAATGCGCGACTGTGTGTGTGTGAGAGCGTACGTGATGCATTCTCTCTCAGAGAGCTCCTTATTCTCTCGGGCGCGTTTCTTTTTCGGCGGCGGCGGTATTGTTCGCACGCGCGGCTTCCCTCTATACCTATATGTAAGTATGTACTTACGGATTGTTCGAGCCCGGCGCGCGCGGCTCGCCTATCGATGAGTTAACGATCCCGCGATCTCATGGCCGACCGAGAGTTGCTCTTTGAGCGCTCGTGGTGAGGGTGGGAAAGATTGGGAATTCGAGGCGAGAATTGGAAAGGAATGGGGGTTCAGGTTTATTTAATTACGAGGTATGCTGAGAGTTGAGTATATGTGCGCATAATCTTATCAGAGTAACGTTAACTTTAATTTAGGGTAAAACAGAATTTTGGGGAAGAGGCCGAGATTTTTGTACCATCTAGTCACAAAAATAAAGAAAAGTGCAAGGGATTTATTCAGCGGAAATCCTATAGTATACCACTGTCACTACGCACGAAAAAACATACGCGGAAAAGCCCGGGTGGCCATTTTCCACGTGCCATTTCTTTCCGCGTTCGTGTGCGAAACGCTCGCGCGGCAGGTATCCTCTTTTTTTATTTACGGCGCGGAGAGGATGGGAGCACAGACTGTAAAACGTTGCGCGGAAACGTCAGTCCGCCGTTCGGGAATAGCGTTTGATTGACGAGATGCGATCACTGGAGCTGGCTGCTGCTGTCCCGCTGAATGCGAGCGCGAAATGGAATTTTCCCTTTTGTCTGTTGCAGGAGAAAATCCCATTTAAGAAGAGAGAGAGAGAGAAAGGGAATTTCAGGCTCTTTTAGATTCCGACATATGCGGGATGTCTGGATGTGGCTGTGTGTGTGCGAGCGTGCGACCCGATGATGCGTATTGATTAAATCGAGATATTGTTGTAAATGTTTGCTTTGATTCGGGAAATCGAGAGGTTTTTATATCGAATATATAAATATTTGAAATTATTTTGAAATGTTTGTTATAAATTGAATTTATAAAGTGAAATTTTATTGAAGTACATATAACGTTTTATACATTATACTAAAATTAATTAATTTAATTTATTTTCCACTCAATTATCCCTTTAATATTACATAAAAATTATTTATTTTCGAAAGTATCGTTTATAATGGAATTAATCCTATTGAATTATAATTCGCTGGTTTGTAAATTATTAACATAACTAATCTGTAATATGTTCTGGTAACAATTAATAGTTAAATCTATCCCTGTCTATTGACGCAGGTGATACAACATAAATGTAAAGCATATTTCATATAACCGCTAATGAATAGACGATTATGACCATTAAATAGTAAATACGAAGATCTGCAGTAACAGTAATGAATTGAATTATTCAATTGTTCTCTAAAAGTAATAAATCTTACTGATTATAAATTATTATGAATAAAATTTGTCGTAACGAAAGATAAATAATAAAATTCGCAAGAGAATTTAATTTAGTAGCATGAAACGACTTTAATTTAACAACCCTGACTTGAACAAACTAACTTTCGAGGGACATTTCGATAAACCCTTTAGCCTTGTAATAACATTGTAAGTAATCCTCTTAACAGTCCTAAATACAATTCAAAACTTCCTAATTCTTCATAATTGTGTTTTCCAATCTGAAAACTACAACATCGTTACTGTACTGTACTGCAGTGTCAGAGCACCCCATTAAAAAAGTGAATAAAAATGACTGTTTTCCTTTTACAATTCGTTTATCACTAAAAAATTAATGATGTTTAGTAACAAAAGATTATAAATGACAAAAAAAATATGAAAAACTACGACAATCCTAACTATAACTTCCTAAAAATAATAATCACTCCATTCAATCTGCCAATTTATACTTGACAGTTATATTTTAAGTTTTGCAGGGTAAAATTAATTTTCAATACTTTTCCAAGAGCAGTATCGTAATTAAGAAAGGCATTAAACTTTTAGCACTTCTTTCATAAGTTGGACGATTTATCACTCTGCAAAGCACTTAAAACGACTTGGTAACAACACTAAATCCTAGGACGACGCGAACAACTTGTCCACGCGCAGAAATTTGAAACTTCTTACACAATAGTATAGCGATGCACTCCAATCTATACTTTTCCTCTAAAAACTGTAAAATAATTCATTTCCACACCTCAAAAGATACCTTCAACTCCAAAATACCAATAAAGTACAGAATCAATATATGATTCTCGCGCGGATCTAATATTCCTTCTGGAGAAAAAAAGGAGGCCGGTCATTCGAATATATAGAATTCTATTTCCGCTAGATTACCTATACCGTGTCGCCGGAAAATCCGCTCTCTCGGCCCGATATAATCGACAGAGCTCGCTGCCAGCAGGCGACTCGAGAGGGAGGGAGAGGGCGAGCACACTCGAGCGAGCCCGTAACTAATTTACACCGCTAGAAGCTTCCTAAAAGCCCGGGCGCCACTTAAAGGACGGCGCGGGGGCGAAGGGATTAACGAGGATATCGCCCAACGACGACGATGAGGCGTTGACGCATCGATCGATTTTCGCGGGCAATTTTTTCGGCGCCCACGCCGTTGCATTTTTCACGACAAGTAATGATATGCCTTTAAAAGGCCAACCGCGAGTTGTACGGAAAAAGGTAAAGAGAAAGAGGAGGGGAATTAAATTTTGCACGCGCGCTTTTTTGCGCTGAAAAATTAATGCGGAATTCCAGAGTTCCGTGGTTGCGCTGCAGCGAGCGGAGGATCGATGATATCGGGAAAGAATTTATCGAGAACAAAATAATATCGCATACTTTTCACGCGCGGGCACGCGACGCAGACAACGCGCCGCGTGCTGGTCTCTGATATTTGCCTGAGCGCGAAAAATGCGCGTTAACTTTCCCGATAAATTTTTCGATGCTCTCGCGGCCGGCCGCTAGGGAGAAAAAGGAGGAGCAACCGCGAACTCTCTATACACTTTTATAACGGCCCGGGAGAAAGAGGCGAGCAGAGTTTTTGCCTTTTATTGGAGGAGCAGGTACGGCGGAGTTATGAAAAAGACGAGTTTTGTAAATCGAAGGCTGACTCGGCGCGAATCGGCCGGCTGGAAAAGGCGAACTAGAGAGAAGGGGAGTCTTTAATTACCAGAACTAAGAGCTTTGATTGGAAATCTTCGCGTTTCATCGTTTTCTGGTAATGCCTCGAAAAGTAAACTGAATTATAGAGAAAGTCCGATACCGCAGTTGGGGGCTGCAAGCGCGATCGCCGATATATAGCAGACGGAATTAAATTAACTTTATTTAATTTCTCCGCTCCCGCACGGCTATCGAAATCTTCTTTGCAGATTTAAAGGTGGAAATAATAGCCTGATTGAACTTTGCTGTCTGAAAATTAATTTTTGCTCACTCTGTGATTTATGAATTCATTGAAAGTTTGACGTCATATCGTATTTTATGAATAAAAGTTGCAAAATAAAAACTAAAAACTATTTTTTGTTTTAAAAAATATTGGTTATAAAAGATTGCTGAAAATCTACCGCGTCTTATCTTTCTTGAAGTTATAATTTGTTCACGTGAGTTTATAACTTCGTTCTGGAAAAAAAAAATTATTCGAGATACACCACATTTTTGCAAAGAATTTCTCTATAAAAAAAAACTATAATATTAAACATAACTTGAATTCCCATTTCTCAAAAACCACATAGACCCTCATTAATAACCAATTTGATTTAAAAAACAAATTTAAACTGCCGCATAAATCAGGCGATAAACAACCCCCTCGTTCTCCGTAAAACTTGAGCGCCAGTCTCGCACTTTCTCAAAAGTTTCACATTTCTCGCGTGTCAGTTAAAAATCGCGCCGCTTTAAAAACGTCAGCTCGAGGTCGGCGTCGTTCCGTTCACACATATACACACACACAGCTAGCCTTAATTAATTTCCCTCTTCATCCCCTCGCGCGCAAGACTGAAAATATAATCCTACAAACACAGATCGGAAGCTCAAAAGCCTCGTGCACGATATTCTCTCAATCCACATACCCACAAATTAGAGGTAATAGCGTCGATAGCCCCGGCGCTCTAATTAATTAATTAATCAACTAAAAATAATCCGAGCTCGCGTGCGATCGATATACGACATATATACGCAAAGTGCAGCACAAATATATACGGGGCTGTGCCGCTCCGAAAAATCTCTCACTCTCCCGTCTAATTAGACCAATCGGCCGGGACGAGCTTTTTCGCTTCTTTATCCGTGGGCTCATAGCCGTGGCGCGAGAGCGTATTAAAACTGGGTGAGAAGGGGGGGGGGGGAGTGCGCGCTAGCCCGTAATTATAATTCGCGGCGCGCGCGACAATGGGACTATCTCTCGCGGCGCCAGGAATTTTGCCCGCCCGACGTCTTCGTCTCTCTTTTTATTATCTGCCATTCGCTCGATGCTGCTGTGCAGCTCTGACCTCCGTATCATTAACTAATGAACAATGTAGGCGCTCGCGCGCCTCATTAACGGCACCTGTCATTCAGAAGAAGCGCGAGCGACCTCACCGAAAGAGATAGAGAGAGAGAGAGTCGAGCAATTTTTTTTCTCTCTCCGCCTCGCGCTCCAGATATCTATCCGGCTATGGTCGTCCTCGACGCTTTTACCCCCCGATGCTGCCGCTGCCGCCGCCTGATTGTTGTCGCTTATGGCTCTGTAATTATGCTAATTAATGCGCGCTAGCGCTGCAACGACGAGCCAAGCGGCGGATGATTTGAGAGATAGAGTGTGAGTGAGTGAGGCTGTGTGTGAATGCGCTGATGAGATTTTCGTGTTTCTGAGCTTTTTTATAACGTACGTTCTATGCGAATATAATTTTTACATAAAAATACATACAATTTATCAAAATATATGTTATGTTAAATAATTTTTTGTTAAAGTATTTGAAAACTATAATATTATTAATTTTATTTATAACCCTGGTAGAGTAGGTAACCAGAAGTTAGCTAGTTTTTAGTTAACTTTAAAAATTAAATAATGAAATAAATTATGGCATTTACACTTGTATAATAACATTTTTAGACAAAATATATTATTTTTGGATTACAATTTTTATTAAAAATACTTCGATTTAATTAACACGTTAGGTATAAATTATGGTTCATTTTCTACCAGGGTACCTGTTAATATTTTATGACAATAGTTTTAATTAGATATTGGTAAGAATGCCTTAAAAATGTCGAAATTAAAACCAATACATTGCAAAGTGTTTATTTTATTCACTATAGAAGCGTAATTAAATCCTCACCGCAATGAATTCACTGCAAACTTAACATTATACAAATAAAGTGTTAAACAAATACTTTAAACAAGGTTCAGCCCTGGAATGGAATATTTATTTATTCGTATATCGTGACTTTGTATTTTTAATCAGCGCCTCTTTTCAAGCCTTTAAGCTCGAAATTAAAATCCGGCCAACGCAGCTTTCCCCGTGGGAGTAATATTATGTCACAAAGGAGTATAGGGCTCTCATATCGCAGAACTACAACACATTTCTTTTTTCATCAATGCAAAGTGAAGACAGCGTGAAATCAAAGACTTGAGTTAAAAATAACTCTTTATAATCCGGAGAGCGCTGAGTTTGGCAATACACATCATTTGCGAAGTAACTTTACACTCTTCACTTTGTTCTACATCCTTGAATAAACATTAACTGATATACATACAAGAATGTTTCACATATCTCAGCTCGACATGGAAAACGTCCTCAGTGCTTCCTCTTTCGTGTACCTATCGGGAAAAAACTACCAATTCCACTTCTCACTCGTGGTAGCACCTTATAGAGTTAAACAGAGAGCGCAGCAACCATTAAAACCAAACAGCCGCACCGTCTACACCTATAGCAAAAAGCACGTTACCATCACTGCTTTGTGCAGCCTGCGGTCGGATTAATCGATGATCTCTCCCTCTGTCTCTCTGCGTCTGATCGAGCATCTAGAGTCACGGAATTCACCTCGACAAACTCGGAAATGCCAAGCGTTGCTCGCCGCGCGCGCGCGTACTCGCATGTATATAGCACAGGCTGCGCCGCCCAGGTATTTCGGTATTTTACCCTCTCTCTCTCTCTCTCTCTCTCTCTCTCTGAGCCTCAGGCTCCACTCCCGATCGTTGCCCCCGAAATCGAGCTCCGCTGATTAAATAATCAGGGTTATATTGTTATTTAAATGGGGAAATCTAGGCGCGAGCGCGAGCGCTGCGATTCTCTATACCGAGTGATGCTGATGTTATTTAATAATGGAGTTCGCGCTAAGAGCAGAGAGTGAACGCGCTATATGTGTATATAGGTACATGCTTGGTAAATTCATTTGCACCGAGTGATTCTGCGTTGTGCGATATTGAAAGGAGCGTTAAATGTTTCAAGTAGTGTGTGTGTGTCCCGTGTAAACTACTGATTTTCTCATTAGCGAAACTCGAGGATTGTTGGATGTTATTAAATTGCTAAAAAGGAGGATTAAATGGAAAGATCTAGTGGAAAGAGGAAGTTAATTAACATAAAAAGCTACGCGAATGTAAATGTACGAGAGATAAGTAGATATATCTTATGTTAGAGATCTGTTTTATAAAAAGGTTTACTTAATTAATGATGGCAACGTTTGTTTCAGTTATTCTTTTTCGCATTTTTAATGACAAAGGCAAGAGTGTTGAAAGAACAAACCGAAAGTGTGTAGTAAAAGTAAATCTTTTGTATGAAAATTGAAACGTACTTGGCTCGTTAATGATAATTTACGTGAAAATTTACTTTAACGAAGAATCTTGTAATTCTCATTATTATAATAGTTAGACAGTAACATCTAACTGCAGTGACATATAAACTTACAACTTACTCGTAAGTTATGGTTAGTCCCCCCCCCCCTCCGCGATTTCTCGAACTTGAACAAGGCACGTTCAGTTTGTTAGTAGTTGACCCCTTAGGTATATCACACTTCAGTGAAACTTGACAGTTACAGACTATTAGATAACTCTGCCGCAGCGTAAAATTATTGATTATTCGCATGATGCAATTTCAATCTCTCCAGCAGGCTACGCTTCGGCCAACTGCTGCAATTGAGAAGATTCTGACAATCGTATTAGATTAAAGGAACGAATTATCTGGCATAATACTGTAATATCATCTGTTATAATTACCTAATGTTTGATGTTATTATGGTATTCATAGAGAAACAGACTTGCAGTAACAAACGTATTTTCATAATTGTAATCTATATATTTTTAATAGTTTTAGTACGATAATTCTTATATTTCAGATTGTAAAAGCTCTAGAATGCTCATTCCATTCACGTGTACAAAAAAAATCTATTTGTTTGAAGCAACTTTTCTCTCTCTCTATCTTAACAGTTACTTATTGATATTTTGACTTTTGACCAAACATTTAGCAACCTCGGCGGCTGCATTTTTCAGAGAAAGCAGGAGCACAACGGTCGATTTTCTTGGAAACACGCAATGACTGAACCAACAAGCTCCCTTTATACTCCCGCAATAAAAACTGTATCCCGGACAAAGCCCAGCTGAAAAATCAACTCTGCTCTCAGCGAGCGCGGCCGGGCGACATTGCGACCGTTCGATAAGTCTCGTTCTCTCTCTCCCCGAAGCCCAACGCAAACGATCCCCGCAATTAACAATTCATCCTCGGCCGTGACTTTTTTTCGAATTCCACCTTCAATTTGACTCGTCCAAACGAAGGGTACACACGGGGGAACAGTTCGCGACAATGTGTATATAGCAACGAGAACGCGATGACGGCGCGCGCGAGACAATCGATAATTTGTTTTATATTCGCCGGCTGTGCGCGCAGTATATATACCGGCAATCGACGCGCATCGCGCGCGCGGAGTGAAAAAGAAAGACTTTGCTCGCGCGTATACAGTGCAGGATGCGCATAATGGCCCGGCCGCTGACAATGGCATCGTTAGCCGGGGCCTCGGGCTTTGCAAAACGTGAAAACGCAAAAAGGCCTCCTCCCTTTCGCTCCAGATATGCTATATGTATATATGCGTCGCGTCGGCGTGACGTCTCTCTCTCTCTTCCCCCCTCTCATACTCGCTATCTCCTTCGCGCTGAAAGCCCTGAAATTGCGTTCTCCGATCAGCCGTCGCCGCTGCCGCCGTCGCGTAACGATCCTCCGCGAGCGAGGTATTACGGCATTGACGAGGCTCTTGGAGGATCTCCTCGCGCGATTGTGCGAGCAAGGCGCTGTATACTGGCTTCGATAGGCCGCTTCCGGTTAAGTGGAAGAGACGACTACTTTCTCTCGCGTCACTCTCGCTCCCTACTCCGCGAGAGATCTTTTATTCCGCAGTGGGGGAGTAGGGGATATTGTGGGCTGCGATTTATAAGTTTTGAATTATTTAGGGGGTCGCTCTCGAGAGCCGACGCGGGAAATTTATCCGCGATCGGCTCGATTGCTTTTCGACGATGTATAATGCAGGCTCGATGGGCCGCCGGGTGGAAGTGCCGCGATACTACTGCTGCCGCCGCGTCGATATGTATACGTTTAGTACGCGGCGGTGGCGTCGGGGGATATGTGAGAGTTTTTTTTCGGGAGGAACGATGTTGCCCGGCCCTGGAGTTAGATATTTATACGGGACATGATAAAACGCCGGTTCTGTAAGTGAATTATTTTCTTCTTTATGATCCCGGCGAGAAAAGTCGAAGTAAAATTTTGTGGGATGTATATTATGGTAGAATACATGGAGCTACAAATTATTTCGAAATATCTCATCGGTTCTCGTCGAAATGATTTAAAAAGGTATTACGTAAATTTCTATTAGAATTTTCTTCTTTATTATACATGTTTTAATTGAAAAATGTAGGCATGTTAGCACTTTGTATAAAATGCTGAACAACGTTAATGTATACGCGTGTAGTACTGAATAAATCGAGCATTTTAAAGCAGGCTTCAACGTTTAATTAGCATATACAGCCGAGTTTACGAAACTTTAACATTGTTCAAATGTTTGCCCGGTGCTTGTTTTCGCCCGTGTAATACCACTTGTTTCATATCCATTCACAAAGAGTAATTAATCAAGTAAGAGAGATTGCTAATTAATGTAGCCATAACAGGATACTTTTTTTTCGTCGACTGTTTGTCAAACAATGACTGATGATGTACTGTTATAGTCGAATATTAGAAAATCTATATTAAATTTAACCATGTATATATATATATATTTTTTTTTCTAAAGCTATAATCGATTACTTACTGTTATGGTCGAAATATCAGTGTATCGTGTTGGTAAATATTTCCGGTGTAAACTAAGTTTGAGAAAAACATTCTTTATACGAAAAACAATTAAATTCCTACGTTAATCTACTTTACATTCATGCTGTTATCCTAATGTGACCTCCCATTATATACATACATTCTCAAAACTGTATCTCTATTGCTCTTCCCAGCATAATCTATACAAATTCCAAACTAGACCTCCCCTCTCCAACCAGACTCCAAATATTATCCACCCCAAACATATCTTCGCAAACGTCAAATCTCGATCATCAACACGAACCAACCGCCAAATCCCGCTAAACAGGCCGCATTAGCCCGTCATATTCACTATATATATATTGACTCGAGCGCCTCATCGCCACGCGGCATCATTTGCATCTTGCGCGCTCGCAAGCTCGGCCAAAGTACCCGCGAAAAAAGCTCGCCTCGCGTAGATTGAATTTCCTCTCCCTCTCGCACGCCTCAATTACCTCTCTCTATCCCTCAGCGCGCTCGCGCCACAAAGAAACGATTTCCATATATCCCGAGCTACGAGGCGCGAAAAAAAGGCAGGGCGGCGCGGTGCTAGCGCAACAGATTGAAAAGCCCTGCGATGGATGCGTGCCTTAGACGCACTCTCGTGTGTATAGGTATAAATACGTTAAAAAGAGGGCCGGTAGACTCGGGCAAAAGGCGCCAGTGTGGGTATATAGAGGCGAAGAAGGCGACGAGGACGGCTGAATGACGCCAGAATGAGCGGCCGGGATCATCCAATTAGGAGCGCGCGCGCGCGAAAAGGAGAGAAATTCCTGAATAGCCCTGCGCGCACGGTGCATCTGCCTCGGCGGCTTTATAAACAAGGGGGAGAGAGTGGGAGGCGCAGCTCTGACAGATTGCGCGGGGCGCATCGATTTTCACCCTGCTCGCCTGTGCGTGTGTTTCGGAGGCTGCTACTGCACCATCGAATTCGAGGGAGAGAGAGAGCAAGAGTTAAGCTCGGCGCCAGTCGATGTACCAGTCACTGACACTGCTGCTGACTGACACCGGAGTTAAGAGTAATTCGTTCGGAGCTCGCGCTTTTTTCGCCCACGCGCGCACTCGCTTTTTTGTGCCGTGCGGCGAGGGGAGCAAAGCGCGCGACATGCCTGGAAAATCATGGGAGGCTTACGGTGAAAGAATTTCCAAGTTTTGAAAGGTCGGAATCGGTATTCAATTTAATGTGATATTTTGTATTGACTCGATGGAAAGAACTTTTTTTTCATATGGAGTGACGGGAGTTTGCTTATTTTTGTCGGTGGCTTCTGTTCTTCGACCGCTTGAGATCCGCAAAAAATGCCAATATGTGAGTGGATCTTTTATGGATTTACTATATGGAAATCACAGGAGAAATATTTTGCTTTTCCCATATTATGCTTTAATTATAATTGCGAGTATAATATTTTAAAATTCATTAAAAATAGTTATAACCCAAAAAAAGGTTCACACGCATTCAATAAATTCGCTGTTATTTTATACAAACTCCGAACCAGCATTTTCGCCCATTGTTTCGCAAAAGTATATTTCCAATGGTTAAAATGAATATAAAAGTTTTAGCCGCTCTAAAAAACAATGTATATCCTAGTGTCTCTTTAAATTAATATTTTTCCAATATTCATTGTAATTTTAGAATAAACCGTGAAAACAAAGAGCCCGCCTGGAACTGTGTCACCGAACGCATTCATTTCGCTGCCAGTGTAGCGTGCGTCGCAAAATCATAAAACGCAATAACAACATTTACGCCGATATACGCCATAATATACACAATATACATTTGCATCGATTATTACGAAACGCGCCGAATATCGATCAGCATTAAAAATAATACCACAAAGTATATATATATATACTGCATCCATCACCGTTATAACTCGAGCCTAATTCACTACTCGAACCCGGGCGCGCTCGTATTCGATTTATATATTTACAACATAAATTCAGCCACAAAGTGGATCTCACCAGCGTATAATCGCTCATAATGCAATTTCTTCCTCTCGATGTATCAACGGATCCCTGTAATCCGCGCCACTATACTGCGAAGGGCGGAAGCGCCGAACTTCTCGTCGTTAATCAAACGGGCACAGCACGATCGCGAGAATAAATGATTCCGTGAACGGCGCACGGGAAAACAAAAAGCTCGGAGAAATACAGAGGCGGTGCTACTACAGAGGCAGCGAATTAGCCGGCCTTTAGGCGAAATGACTTTTTCCCGATTGTTTCCCTTTGTTCGGAAATGTTTATCCCGCAGATGGGTATTAATGATGGGTATTAATGACCTTACGTAATAGTTTTATAACCTTCGTGGCATTGACTATGGTCATTAATATAAAGAATTCATGAATTATATATATTGAGTATAAAATATGTACTTGATACGTTCAATATTTTGTTTCTATATTTGTAAGTGAACTATATCAGAATTTATCATCCACATAATGAAGTTCACCATTATTCTTGATCCGTTAATTACGTATGCAAATGCATGAGCCATATGATAATGCTGCTCACGTACATAAACTGACACACACGCGACGAATCATCAAAAACAAATAATTTTCAAACGCGCGAATTTCGTCATTAAGTCCGAATTGAAGCGTTCAATCCATTTTAATTATAATGACGAGTCAAAGGCGTGACGTATGAGCTTTTCCCCCGAAAACGCGATATCATTAATAATGCACATTGCAAATTCATCCGATAAAACGTGCTGTTACATAAAGTTATATAGGTGTATATATATATTTATGCATTCTTTGAGGGTTAGCGCGAACGAGCGAGCGAGAGGCGGTCGATGAAAATGGCTGAATAGAAATACAATGCCCTTAACGACTTTGCGAGCGCTATATACGTATAGTCTTTCGAGGAATATTACGTAATTTCGACTAGATAATAATAATAGGGCAAACGCTGAGACGAATTTTGTGCGAAGGGCGCGCCGTGAAAGAGATTGTTCGGGTTAACGGAGTCTTATTAAAATCCGCTATTATTACGTTATTTCGGTATAAAAATTTTATATTCGTGTAATTTTCATTCGTATTATGGTTCTCCCGAGAATAATTGAAAATTAAAATTAGACTACATTATTTTAACAAGTAAAAATTTAAAAACTCGGAAAATGTTACATAATAATTTAATTGACAATTTATAACGACTCAGGCAATCTATTTAGTACCTATTTTATAATCAACTACGTAGTTCATGTAACTTTAAACAGCTTTTCAGAACCAACAATGAATCTTGTCTTCGACACTCCCCACAAGCAGCCCCCAGTATTTCACATTACAAATCCCAGCAAACAAAACAGATCACATTTCCTTGCCACAAAATGAGTTCCTAAACGAGTCGGGCCATAAAAATCTATAACAGCGGGGGCCGTAAATCTTCTCTGTTGGCTCAAGACATAACGCTGCAACGCGACATCAATTAGAGGCGCCTAACTGAAAAAAAATGACGCGAGCGCGTGAGACACTTTCGTCACGCTACACAAAATCCATCCCTCGCTCTCCCCTCTAAGTATATCCATACAACACACGCGCCCCATTCCTCCGTCTAATAACTCCGGATTGATACCTCCTTAAAACAGAGCGGGCGTGCGCGGGTCGCGTATCGCTCACCCCCATTGGATAGCCCCTCATCTCTCTCTCTCTCTCTCTCTCACGGGGTCATTGCACGAAAATCGCGTGTATCCCTATACGGCGCACTACAGCACAACACACAGACAAATGGTTCGTCGCATCTCCTATAAAAAAACGAGCTCATCGTCATGAATCTCCGCGGCACGATGTCCCGGGGGAGGCGCGCCGACGCGAAACAGAGGGTCGCGCGTCGCTTTCCTCGAAGGAAATGGCTGGGATACATAAGAAGGGGGGTAGAGAGAGGCCGAGAAAGCAGCAGCAAGTTCCGTCTTTTGTGTGGCGTTTCACGCGCCTTAATATTCCCTCCTTCGTATTCTTTCTCCTCTCTCGCTCCTTTATTTTCGCCGTTCGGGGGCACAGTGCGAGAGAGTGGAAAAACAATGCGAGATTTGGCGGTATATATTCGAGTGAGAGAGAAAAAAGGAGGTCTCCGCGGGCCGACGGCTACATACCCCCACACAGGATTGCATAGCCAGCGGCCTTTGAAGATTAATTTGACGAGGCCTTTACACTTTCTTTCTTTCTCCGTTTTTTATGATTATCATCATCGGTCGCCGACGACGACGCTGAACGTCCTGACGTTTCAGGATCCTTTTGTGCCTTCTATTTGTCGCGACTCGCGACACTCGCCGGGATGGCTTTCTCCTCCCCCTCTGCGCGCGTTCGTTTCATTCAGCGCGCGCGCTCTGCACTCGTTCCCGGATTTCGTTTCTACGTGCTCCGAGCGCGCCTTTGCGACTTTTTCCATCTTTTGCCCCAGCTTGTCTCTCTTTCTCTTCTCGGATTATTTGTACGGCGGTGTAGGTTGAGGGTGGTCGGGGAGAGAGGCGCGCATGAGAGCGTCGTTGGAGTATTTAACCTCTTGTTTTTTCAAGAGCCTTGAGATAACAGTCGTCGTCGTCGTTGCGCGAATGCTGCAGGTGGAAATTTCGACGAGTGCAGAACTGGACATTGGACATTTATGAATGGGATTTTCATGAGAGGATTGGACGGTCAAGCGGTTCTTTTGATTCGGAAATTCAAAGGGCGAAGCGATAAAAAATTGTCGCGAAAGGATTTTAATAAATAATATGTAATCCCTATAGTTAAATTTTGAATTTGAGTTACAGTAATCCGATTTGTCTGCAAATTTGATATAACTGAAATCAAATAAAAATTAATTTGCTATATCAAATAGACCATATTACTGAAATCAATGTTACTGTTAAACCATTGATATTATGGTATAACAAGTATAATTTATAATAATTTTCTTAGTACACGACATTTCGAAGACTCATTCTAAATACCAAAGTTTCAATCTCTCGTGTTACTCTATCGTATGTAATCTACAATGAAATATACATTTGGGAGCTCATTCATATTTACAAAATTAGTGCCATTCAGGACGAAAAGTTAGGAACAAACTCGGCTAAACTTGAAACGAAGCGGGACACGAGAGAATATAATAACGGCCAACCCGTGTCGAATTTTCAGCAACGAAAAACCTGATTTCCTCGCGGTAAAACGCACATTTATTAAAACTAACTATTTGCAAGTTAATATCGCGGCGAAACTGAATTTGGAAATTCATTTCCGAAAGTCAAGAGAGAGAGAGAGAGAGCGAGGAATTTCCGATATCCGCGAGACTAAATTCTATCATACGCCACAACGAGAAATTCAACGTCTGCTGCCGCGTATAACAATATTTCCTCTCCCGCAAATTGCACCGCAGAGTTTGAATAACCGTAATCGCCGGAGAATTAGCTGTATTAAGTGCACGAATATAATAATTCGGAGGAGAAACGTTATTATCTCACTGGTAAAATATAAAAATATGAGTCGTGTCCCGACCCCTGCGAGTAATTGACTATATGAATCCCGGTGACACTCCCTGACATTTCGGTATAAGAGCTCGTGTATCTCGTCCCCTACCCTTAATACCACCGCGCATTTGATATTTCGGGATTTTCGAGTAATCTCCCCCGGGATGAGCGAGTTTAATTCGCCTGCGATAAAAAAATGTGCCTTGTTTTTTTTTAATATTTGGGTATAATATTTACTTCTCATACTGACAAGGAGAGTGCACACATTCCGAGAAACGGATTTTCGTGGGCATTGGAGAGTCGATTTCTGGTATCTGAAATTGAAGCCCAGTATTCCTAATTTCATCTCATAGGCCCTTTTTGTTGAGATTCTCGTCTCAAATATCCCATATTTCTTAAAAAAATGATGTCCCTTTTATTGACTGCGATATTGCAAGTATTTAAGATACAAACACAAGAAAGAAAAATTATAAAAGTAGACAGTACAAGCTAAAATTTAAGCTGATTCATTAAAAAATATTGATTTTTAAGGATGTTACAAGTGATCATAGATAGCGTAAGAAAATGGTTAAAAATACGATCCATTTAATCACTTGAAATGAAGACAACTTATTATAAGAGATAAATAACAAAAAATAGTAAAAATCATATTTTCTAAATTTGCTTGAATAGAACGGTAGTATTATATCATAAAACGTATAGATTATTAATAAATGTGATTACTAAAATTATCGTATACTGAATCTCCTAAATGTGTAAGTATACTTGCAAAAAGTGGCACTCAAGTTCTTTTGTAAAGCTGCAAAACTGATTTGAAAATCCGGATAGAATTTAAGCTCATAAGTCAAGCTCTTTTACAACAGCTTGCAACGCATTACTGAAAACTATACTATCTATACTAACACTGTTTATCGGCGCAACATGTTAAAGTAATTAATAATCCTGGATAATACATCATTCTATATAGAAAGTACGAGTATCGTTTTGTTCCGAAAACGCCACTGCACTGTTGCAAACACAATAAAGGATGGGTCGTAAAAAATTGGGAGACGCGTCGTCTGCGCACCATGTCGAGACGAAAACGTCCTCAACGCATAGTCCGCCGTTGAAAATCTCGTTCGCCTAATCCAGCGTGCACGTACGCGCGCGCTCGCGTAATCGCAAAGTTACGAATCGCCCGAAGCTTTAAAAGCACTCCAATGGCTGCGCTCGCGTGCTTTTTTCGGTCTCGCACTCAAACTTTCGCCTGAATTTCCCCTGACTTTTTTCATCTTATCTGCCTTCCGCGCCTTTCCATCTTTGTTGCTATCGCACATTCTCTCCTTCTCTCTCTCTCTCTTTCTCAACATACCCTTTCTCCTTCTCGCCTCCAACATTGTCTAAACCACACGCACGTTCTTTCTCACAGTCTATATACATTCACTGTACACGTTTCACCCCGTCTTTATCTTTCCCCCCGCGCCGTACGTGGAAATACACTCTCGTTCCCATTGTACACTTCTCTCACTTCTTCCTTGCATTTCCTTCAACGAGGTACTTGGTAAATACGGTCCCGATGTACTACCTACGCGCGCATATACACCGCAGCGCAGCGTCGAATATGAGATTCCTTCCCCGCCGCGCGAGTTCGATGCCTGCGAGTTTTTCTCCCTAGGCGGTGACGCGTTGCATGGCCGCTGGTGCAGAAAGATGAATTTTTGCGAGGGAATGCGAATAAAAGCCTTTATGGAAAAACGCCGCGGCACGGCATTGAAAAGCAGATATTTAACGCGGATTCAGCGCACGCGGTTTTCGAAAAAAACGTATCTATGTACCGCGAGCGCTACGCCGGTGCTCGTCTGGGTTGCCAAATAAGTGCAAAAATATTTATAAATGATGTACTTTATATATACTTTTTTGTTCAGATATATCATTAGTAAAAGTAGTCGTATAGAGATATTGAAAATGTTTTGTTATTGATCGTATATTTCAAGGACTAAGATTTCATCTTACTTAATAAATAAATTTCAACATAATCTCATCTCAACACGTTTGTGTAAAAACCATCCATTATAATTTCAATTCAGAATATATTAAAGTACTCGCAAAATACAAATTTTTGCTTAAATTCACTTGTTTCTGCTAATTAATAATGAATGGCCATCTATATTAAAGCATTACATAATAGAAAAAGCATTTCCATTAAGTATATTTATTATATAACTGTACCCCTATACTCTACTTTTCATATATCAATAAGTTGAATACGTAAGAGATTATTTGAATGATAAAGGACACAATGTGAAGAAGTTTATCTTAGAATAAGTTTCTTTGTGCAAATCTATTCAAGTATAACGCAGTATAATAGAGAGTATCAATATTTGATACAATACCATTCTTCAAAAATAACAAACGAAACTTCTGAAATAAACTCCTTTCTCCCCCGAGTTCACACTATCCAAGAACCCCAACAATAAAAAAGTCCCTCGATACCTCTAATTTCCGCTCACCAAAAAAAGAGAAACTTTTTCGATTGTGTATACATTACAATATTGGCCGGACAGCCAACTGTCCGCAGGAAACTCTCTCGCATCCTTAAAACTCGCTAATTTGGCCCAAGAAAATCGCCCTCGGACCATCCGGCCGATTTCTTCGCCTCTCAATACACATCCACCCCGCGTATCTTTCCCCGACCAAGCGACATCCTGCGCGCGCGTCAAAGCAGCTCTATATACACCAGCGGCAACAACGTCGTCTCTTTCGCGCGAAGCCCTCATTGTTGCGCGAAATATCGGCATTCACTCATTTCCTCCGGGCCGCGCCGTATTGAAACCCAACGCAAATTGGCAAACTTGGGTGAAACTTGCGGCTGCGAAGCTCCTCTAGCCCTCGGGGGAAAGAGAGAGGCGACGGCGCAACAATGAGCGCAAGCCCGGCTCGCGAGGAATGAGAAAAAAGCGCCCGCGCCGCCCAAGGTATACTTTTCATTCCCGAACTTTGCCGAATACAGGGGCGAGGGGGCGAAGGAGGAGGCGAAACTCAGGCGGAAGCGATGCCGCAATTACACGCGCAACAAAGAGCATTGTTTAAGGGATTGACTCCAGCGCGGTAATAAGTCCGCCTGCTCCCCCGCAGCCCGCCCCGAGTTTCGCATTTCCAATTCGCGCGCTTATTGCGACGCGGAGAGAGAGTCGGCCCGAGACTCCGCGAGCTTTTTTCGCAAGCGAGGCCAGGGTTTGACCTCGTTCCGGGTGTATGGATGCCGATTTTTAGCGCATAATGCGACCCGATCGATGGCTTTCGCGGGTCTTGTGCGCTTTGTGGGGACTCACGACCTGCTTTGTGCATTTTCTTTAATTACGAGGCCGAGCAAGCAAGTGAGAGGGAAGAAGTTGGAGAAAAGCGCGAGACGAATGGACCGAAAGTACGTCATTGATAGGATTTTCTTTTGACGCCCGCATTCTCACTTCATTAGTTTTCTTAGCTAAGAGTTTTGTTGTATATTAATAATCGCCTAGTTTTCTTTTCTGGATTTTCATTTTGTCGTTCTTTGTGCTTCGAAAATGATGTAAAACTTTTTGCAAAATTATCTTCTGAGTACTTGCAACTCACTATTTTAAAGTCCATTAGGAACTAGGAATTTTTTTATTTCAAATGTAATTTTATCCGGATGGAACTTAATCTTCTCACCAAAGGTCGTATTCGGTGCAACGATGATGCGAGAACAATTTTTCTCACAACCTTACCTGAAGTTTTACGAGAATATATCTTGAAATATTATCTCCTGAAACAGAAGTTGAGATTGAATTTGTACCATTTATTATACAAGGATTCGTATATTACATACATATTTTCATATAAATGCATAGAAAAAAGAACAGTATATAAACTGCATATAACAATAAAACACGCATTAACGATATCAATGTTCATCTATACCGATTCGCTTCCGTCTCAATGACCATCAAAAGACAAAATTATCTGGTCACGCAATATTGCACCATGTGCCTTTCAGCTTTAAACATATTGGGCTTCCAAACAGGTATTTTACCTCATATACGCGTTAATGCTCCAAAGTGACCGCATCCCCGCAAGGTATATACCGACATCCACGTCGAAAAGCGGGTCAAAGGGTTACGGCGCGCCATGAGGCAAGTGAGAAAGACAGAGAAGTCGAACGGTTGCCGGGCGCGCTAATATTCGGTTTCTAAAACGATATAACGATCGGCGGCATATATGTGCAAAAGCAAATTGTCACGAATTTCGATCGCATATCGGATATCTGTTCGTTGACATCGCACCTCGCGGCGAGATAGCATCGCCTATGCAGAAGAGTGCGCAAATGTATACGTGCGGTTGAAGTACATAGCTGTTTCTCTTACGGGATGGACCGTATATCGAGTGTCGATCATGGTCAAGTCGGGAAATTTGTACGGGAAAGCTCTTGTGGGAAAGGGTATAGTAGTTTAATTTTTGTTCATAAATTATTAATTGAATATTAAAAATCTTGTGTTTCAAAAAGTTTCAAACTGCCTGCGACAACGATTATTTTTTTTTAGAACATTCTTAGTGTGAATCAGCATATATTCTGGGATAATGACAAGTTTTCTGGATGACTAAATGTACAATGTATAAAAATTGTTGCAAAAAAAATACGCGAAAAACTATAATTTTCTTATTAATTTATTATAATTTGTAAAAATATTCCGAAACATTTTCCGAAAATATAGAATGCTGAAAATGAAGCTCTCTGCGAAAATTGTAGGAATTGAAGTATAATCTAATTTTAAATGTTTGCATATTTATATGCTATCCTGCGGGGAAATTATTTGCACAGTATTTTTAAGTGCAAGAGTAAAATATTTCAAAATGCTCTTCACTCTTTAACAAACTTTCTAACAAAATCCTACTCTGCCCACCTCGTTATATTAATAATTTACCTCTCAATATACCCTAAATAAACTCACCAAACGCGTGTATGAAAATAAATTTGAAAAAATGTTCAACCTCACTATTCATCATACCTCCAGCCACCTTTCCTTATATGTACTTACTCCACTTCACGCGTAACCATCAACCAGACGGAGAGAGCGACCGCGACGCTCGCAGCCATATCCTCTCGCATGTACGCGCACGATTCATATCGCCTGCATCAGCCGTCAAGTGTCCGTGCGGCGCTCGCTAATATCACCGGTTTCCCTAATTGTCGCCGCTCGCGCGCCATTCCCGAAAATTAATCTTGCCCGCTCCCGTGGCCCACCAGGAATTCATTAGACATTCAAATCCCATAACTCGCGCGCGGCGCTCGCGTTCCGGGCCCTCTCACGTTTTATCGATCGCGCGTCCTCGCGAGTCGACTTATACGCGCGGGAGTTACTTTACTAGACGTGTGGGGTGGCTGGGAGTTGGTGGCATTTTTAGTTCCGATCCGAGGTGATATACTGGAAACGTGAGTGGGATTTTCAATTTTTATAAGTTTACTTTCTTTTTTTTTTGAGGAAAGACTTTTTAATGCATCATTTATTAACGAGGTAAACTGAAATATTTCGATAAAATAAAATACATTTAAACGTGAAAGTTTAATATATTCGAATTGTTTCAGAAAGTTCGTTAACTTTTGAACGATGTAAAAATGGAGAACAGTGAGAAATTGAATCTCACGAGTGCATTTCGTATTTTCAATCTAGAAACGAACGGATATTCAGTAAAAAAACATTTTTTCAAAAACGCAACTCTCAAAACCAATATGGTTTGCGTTCTAAAAAATAACCAGATGAATGTCAAAACCCATTTTTTCCATATACGTCAAAGACAGTTTTTTCAACAAATTCAATATCTTCGAAACACACACGATTTCCATCACGCATCTTACATAAATAATTCCGACGTCCACGAGAGGAGTTGGCAAAATGCACGCTATACGTTCGATCGCTCATCTGCGCTACATTCGCGCATCATGCTGGAGCAGCGATAAATAATTCAGGCGGATTTTAAGCGGCGCATATATGAAACTCGTACTGCCTCCGCGAACTCGGTCAAAGGGTGACTGCACCTGAAATTTTCGGAAAATCAAAAGCTCCCGATAAGTATCTTTAGCAGAGTGAGAGAACGAGCAGAGTGGGTATTATAAAGCACTTACAGCTCAAAACGAATATGACTAAACCGACTAATGTCTTGTGCTTCTTTTCAACGAGAGAGTTTGGCAAATGCAATCTAAAACTTATGAAGCGAGCTTATATTATATTACCGATACTTAAAATACTGTATGCGAACTCTACTTAACTGTTCCATTAAGCATATCAAAAGCGTATGTTTTATGAAACAAAAAATATGTATAATCGTCTTAGATCTATATAAATTGTGTAATTTCCCATATAAAAGACCGCACTTTAATGTAATCAGATTACGAAAGTTTATTTAGAAACTCGCAAGCCAACTTATCCACATAACGCATCGCCTAAGCCTCACATTTCCAGCATCATATCCCGGAAACATACCTCTACCCAAATACACACATATACATACACCCACGCGTATACATATACACACACACATCATACACGGGCAGTATATCGCACGGTGCGGGCCGGCCAATGCATATAGCGGCATAAACGCCCGCTTCCTCATTAAAATGCCAAACATCGGCCCGGCGCGGCTATACGGCACTCTCTCTCCCTCTGTGCCATGGCCGAAGGGACCAACTTCCCGACCCGCCCAATTCGGCAAGCTTCCACGCTGGCGCGGTGGTGCTTTTGCGTACACACACATATATCTATCTATACACAGGACTGGGATGCGATGTGCCCGGCGAAAATCGACGTGCCGGCAAGTTGGTTTGGTCTTCGATCGCGCGCTGCAGTATGCCTATATGTATATGTGTGCATGTATGGGTAAGGGTGGGAGGCTTTTGGCTACTATGTACGCTCGCCAGGCGCGCGCTCTCCCGTTCGATTAGTCTCTTCGCTCGGTGTATGATATTCACAATGCGCTTTGGGCTTCGTACATACGTGCAAGAAATTAATTAGGACGGTTAGAGTGTACGGGTTTGTCTTTGATAATTTGGTACAGATTTCTCGATGATAAGTATTGATATGGTTGATGGTTTGCTTATATTTGTTGAAAATTTTATACTATCTTTGGTTAATGTGCCTATATAGAAAGACTGACAAATTTGAATTGAAAATTAATGAATTGGCTTCACTATATTATTTGCAAAATCCTCTAGTGAAATTCACAAATTATATACCTAAACAATATCGGATCTCTGTTATATTGGATTTGTTATTTTGAATTTCATACAATAGAACAGCAAATGTAGACTCAACAACTATGGAACTATACCCAACTGTAATATTTGCGTACAAACGGTTAAACTTAGTTTAACAACGAAAGAACTGAATTTAGCCTTATCTCTATTTTATTTACGAATCGTAGAAATGATAAAGGAAAAAGCAACATTTCAAAGCTTACGTAATCTTCATTTATTTTACATTATACAAACTTCGCCGGCAGACGACTGAACTTGACTGGTTTACAGTTTCAATTTTAGAATTTCGTGAATTTTCAACAAGGTCTCTCACTCATCGTGCTTGCGCATGCAGTTATAGTTTCGACAGCGCGCTGCTATTATTTATACAACTTAATTTTGAGTGTTTCGCAACCGGGATTAACATTTATTAATATTTATTAAAGAAAAATCGTTTTACCAGAAACTTTAATTCGAATAGAAGTAAATCAAAGAGTTATATAAAATTTTCAAACCTAGTTAGCGCTTTCCTGACTCATTGAACTCGGAGGTGAGACCTTACACTCTAATCACATTAGAAACATCGAGCACGACGATGTTTAGTCTGTGGGAACGGTAACGAAATTATACCCTCTAAACATGTACGGGATGTAAAAGCTAAGGTAAATCGTCGATGAATAACACGATAAGAAGATATCTTTTTCATAGACTTACAAAGTCTCGATATAACGAAATAAAACCCAATATCACTCGGAATTAACCTCTAATCTAAATAACACGGAGAACACGGCTCTTTATGTGTACAAATAACAAGCGGAAGGAGCATACCTACTATACTCCCGCCTAATGCCATTCACTTAACGGGCTTTGACACTCGAACGCGTGGTCACGCAATCTCCGCCGCAGTATATAGCCAAAAGAATTGAGCTTTCTCCTGTTTAATCGTCGGAGCTCATGCAAACTGAGGCCCCTCGAAGATCGCCATAGCCGGCTAATTGTGCCCCGTCACGTATAGCCGCACGCGTTCAAAAGCGGCCAGCACGAGACGCCTGCATATTGTATATATACGCGAGCACAATGCACACAGGGAATACATCGGAGGCGCGGCGAGGCACGCGCGCACGTCTCTTTCTACATACGTAATCACGCGTGGTCGTCGTCTCCTGGTTCGAGCCAAGTGTACGTGTGTATAGATGTGGGCGTTTGCTGGCTCTTTGACCGGGTTGTTGTTGTTGTTGTTGTTGAAAGAGTGGTTGGCACGGTGGGGTGTAAAAGTGACGAGCGGAGGGTGTTTTTCGTGGGCGGGTTTGAATTTGAATGATTGCGGTTGCGGATATCGCTGCTGTGTATACATGCCATGTAGGTACCGAAGTTCGATTGGCAGGGGTTTGTTTGGTGATGTTTGTCGATCACGTTAATTTAATAACAGAGAGTGAGCGAAATTTGGGTTTATTTAGCCAGGGATAAATAGTTTTTCGATTCAAACTAACTATTCGTTTATTATTAATTTTTCGTTTGCTGTAGTATATTTGTAAAATTTCCGACTCTACTTTGTTAATGAGATTTTTATTTAAAAAAAATAATGTTCGTTTAACTATGGAAAATATAATTATTAATAGAATTTGTCTTTTCGTATAATACAATCCATTTAAATGTTATCTTGCTAAATAATTTAGGATGAAAACAGTTCAACTGTTTATCTCATAATATAAACTTCAGAGGAACATACGAACGGTTTCATAGTAACGCCGATACGAAGTAGCAGCGAAGTTCGAGCGCAGAGGCATAATCGTGCATTTCAGAAGCGAGCTTGGTCAGCTGCGATTATATCTGAGAGTGCATGCGGCGGTGGCCACGGTACTGTTAAATATTTGCCAGCAACTGCATTTCCCGATGGGATTAAATGTAAGCTAATGGACGAGCTGGACTCGCCAATTTTGTTGCTTCTTTCGGATTCGTTACAATTTTGCGCTTTCTAATTTTGCTACTTGTATACTAGAGTTAAAGTAAAGAGCGGTAATAGTTGGTATTAATGTGAAATATTAGTTACGCTTTTATATAATGTTATTGGTTTTCGTTATCATAGCGCGTTCCTATCAAAAACAGGTTTGCCGGATAAATAAAAAGCAAACCCATGTATTTTACAAACAATTGGCTTTAAAAATATAGTATAATTATAGACCAGCTACTTGTATTGTTATACATAAAAGAAAATAATAAAAGAACTACAAATTCCTTGAATTTTCGCCAAATATACTAAATATATTTAAAGTTTTATATTTAAAACTCTAAAGAATGATGATGCTAAACAAAAATTTTGAAATTCCCTATCTATAACATCTGTAAAACACGCCTAATCTAATTTTCTTCAAGAACTCCTATTTTTCACTCGAACATCCTCCCGACGCTACGAATTACAAAATTAATTTACCGCTGGAAACCCAAACAATTCGCGGCGCAACGATAAATCCTGCAGGCTCCGCATTTCGAAGAATGTAAATCTGTCAAAATTAATCGCTAATCGGGGTATATCGACTCGGCAGCAGGTCTCCGCGCACGCCGGGGCCGGAGAGTTTATGCACCTCCCCCGCAACTCGCTGCAGCAACTTCACTTATCACGCGCGCGCTCGCTGCAATGACTAAATTAATTATTCCCCCTCTCTTCTCGTCTCGTCTCATTCGCAATCACACGTACGCGCACCCACGCACGTCCCCGCGCGCGCTGCCTAATCACGTACGAGTTATTGCAGGCGCGCGCGCGAGCGTTAATCGTGTGGGTGCGCGACAATATACCGAGTGCAACTCATCGCGCTCTCTCTAGCGCGCGCACGCGGAAATCCCGCACCTAGAGGGGCTTTCATATATATACATACACGTAGGTATATAGGAAGGAGAAAGGCCATAATCTGCATAAGCTTCCGGGCTCTTCGGCCGAACGTTTTCGAACTTATTGCCTTCTCCCGCCTTCGACTCGCTTCCTGCTCGTCGTCGTCGTCGTCGGCGACGTTGCGTGCAGCAAGGAGCTGTATTATTGCGCGCGCCACGCTGAGGTAGTTGGCCCCGATTGCCCCTTAATGAAACCATCGATTCGGGGTATTAACGCGGTGCGCGAACGGTGAGGCCTTTTTTTATACGCTCGAGGCCTTTAACGGATCTATTAAGTGATGAGGTCGCCAGAAAGTTTGACGAGTATGACAAAACAGGGGGATGAGTGATTTGGATGAGTTGTGGAAAGTTGTGGTTTCCCATCTTCAGGGTTGGAGCTTGCGTAGTAGTCGGAAAAGAGCCAAACGTTTGTTATGTCTACATCTGTTTTACGTCAATATATATTACGTTGGTAGAAATTTTAACCAGTGGTTGGCGAACTGTTTGTTAATTTTTAAATTAAAAATGTCAACAAAGGCATATAACTGTTGCGCATTATTTAGAGTTTCATTAATTTCATATTCCAGAATTATGTCAGTGTGATAATGTCATTGTTAAATTTTTAATTTTTCAGGGACGTTCTAAGTAATGACAATGGCTTTGTTGAATTTCCATAAAATGTACATGCATAATAGAGTTCCGATTTTAACGAATGATCAACCTCTTTTACACCCAACAACAGCCTCGGTACAGTTTTAAGACATCTTAATTAAAAGTTGCTCAACTGATATACCAGATTATTGGATCCTCTGGTTTCTGACCTGAATAGCAAGGCTATATATATGCGCGACGTGGCCTGCATTAAACTTTAATGAAAAACTATAAATATAGGCGTACCTATTGTAACGTACAAGACAAGAATCACTCAATTTACCTTACTTAACCTTATTGACACCGCAGTTTATAGTATAATGTTATTTATAAATTCTCGGTTAATGTATTAGTAAAACAATAACAAAATAGTTTAGTCCTATATGTACTCACAACGTGGTTAAGAACGATGTACATATATTTTATATTAGACGATTTTCGCATAAAATTTAAATATTTTTGTTAGTTTACATTAAGACGGATTTTCTGAAGAACGAGCAAGAAATAAGCTGCATAAAGTTTCTTAAGAGTTTAATAGCATTTTTTCCTTGGACTGCGCTTTCGCACTTAATACGGTACGATGTTTACCTAACCATGAACAAGAAAGAGGAATATAAAACTTCATTTAGTGTAAAGGCATAGCCCAAGGGAGAATGTCGTTACCAAACCCCTTTGTTACCACAGAAAAGAAATAAGAAGATTTAAACGATACATATAATTTATAATATTTCAAGCCTTTGGAATGCCTTGGATTGTTAATAAAAGAACTTCTATTTGCAAAATTCTGATTAAATTGAAATGTATAAGAGGATTTAAAAGTTTACTAGTCTAATGTTTCAGTGCTTTTAATACTATAGAATATAAATATTTAATATGCTGTAATAGCGCAAAAAACACTATTTAAACAAAATTTTATAGAAATAATTGAAAAAATGTTTTAATAAATTTTGTGTATATATAAAATTTGATTGATTTTTCGATTCATGTTTTAAACGGCAAGTACTACGTTAAAAGCTCTTCCATTAGAACCATAGACTCATCTACACACACATTTCTAAAATGATGATACACATAAGCGCGAGGCGCATTTTTGGGATTATAACGCGAAAAACTGACGGATTAAATGGTCTAGACACACAGAGCTTCATACTAGTAACTCCAAATATTTCGCATGTTAAAGTCTCGGATATTTTACGCCGTGTTTCCATTAGAAAGCTTTCTCTTTAAAGAGAAAATATAAGAGTCATGTAAAAGTGCGTAAAAGATTTGTGAATCGCGCCGTGTATATCACGCGCGAACATTTAAAAGCTAAAAGCTCAACCTAAAAGTATAAAATGGGAAAGAAGAATTGTAATCGATACGGATATCGCCGAGGGACGAAAATACTTGTATTGCAAACCAATATTTCAAACGTTCAAACCGTAGATCAACGTTAATATTTTAACATAAAATATTAAAAGTTTTTGTTGGATAACTTTCATATATCATCATGCCAATTCATTTTATTACTTCATCAATTAAACAACAATTCCTTTTTTCTACATACAAAATAATAGACATTTAAATGCAACTAAAGAATCGATATAACATCTATAAATCCACAATTAATTTTTAAACATGCAAAGCGCACTAATCATAATACCTCCCAATTCGCCACGTTTAGCAATCAATCGTACATAACTAGACAACTCCGGGATTCAATACTTTTACACATTACCTCTCAGTGCACGTATACCTTCCAGCTCGCCGTCTTAAATCCTTCGACATCGTCGACCGGCACCCGTGAAAAAAGACGAAAACAAAACGTCCGCACGTATCGATTGCGCGGGGGCGCGCAATTACGCGGGCCGTTCGCGTATTCCTGCGACGCTACGTATATATAGATATATATCATGTATATACACAATCCAGCCGAACGTTTGAAGAAACCTGTCCCGACGGCTCGCGCGAAAAAAAGTCAAACGAAAAATCACGACGAAGCGAAAGAAAGAACGACACGGCGAGAGAACGAGATAGCACTATCACCCGAATACACAGATACATATGTACACACACATATACATACACGTCCTGTGTTATACGTGAGAACGGGGCGAGGTGTAAGAACAAAAAGTGCCGGGCATAGCAGAGCAGCCGACGACGGCGGCGACGACGACGACGTCGGCACTCTCCTCGTTCGCGCCATTAACATAATGATTTCGCTAAAAACGTCACTACCTCTAATACAGCCTCGGGGGAGAAACGGCCAAGACACTAATTTTAAGGAATGCCTCCCTCCCTCTCTCTCTCCCTCGCGGAAAAGGGATTATAAGTACTCTCTCTTCTCTCTCTCCCACCCTGCCGCCACCACCCCCTTCGTATTATGGAGCTCGCGCCGTCGCGCGTTTTCGGATTTTAAGCCGCTAGTGGCACTCGAGGGGGCTTAAACAGGCCAGGAGGGAGCAGCAGCGACGTGCGGAGGAGACGCGCTGGCGAGAGGTAGATATATATATGTAGGGAAAAGGGTGATCGAACTTTTGCGCCGAAAGAGGTGGCAGAAGAGCGAGCGAGCGAGGCAGTCCTTTGACGGGCTTGAATATTGTATAGAGAGAGAGAGATACGACGTGGGAGAGGCTAAGTTTGATGTAATAAGTATTTGCGAAAAAGCGACGAGCGAGCTGACAGGGGCGCGATAAAGCGAAGTAATTGGGGGCTGGTTGTTTTTCCCTTATAATAATACATTTTTGAAAATATTGAGGGAAAAGTTCGTACAAGTGCTGAGTACGTTAGTCACTGTTCTGTTGTATTATTTTTATGCATATATAATGAGCAGAATGTCTAATAAAGATTGTTGCGAAATATCAATACTAGGGCTGCACAATTACCGAAACCAACAGCAACTACCGAAGTTTATTGAATTATGATTATTTCGATAAATTATTACGATTAAAAAATGTTAAGTTATTTTCAAGACAAGACAAGATTCTTGACATTTTTTACACCACAATCTTGATATTGTATATTGCTATATCGTACAGCACTAATTAATACCAAAAATTTGTAAAATTTTATACAAAATTAACCATTTTTATCATATGATTTCTGATCGAAATTTTTGTACATCTGTAAATAGGGCGTAGTTTCTCATTCTACAAATTATTCCGCACAAGCTAGAGGGAAAAAGAATTTAAAATATACCTCCAATAGGTAAACCTACAGAGACCAATACAAATCACTCAGTCGTAAAAAAAAACTACATTCTCACGTTGAAAAATGTTCGTTTTCCTGGTCTAAAGTACATAAATTTCGGAAGATATCGATCACAGCTATTGAATAGAGCATTTCAGCACCAACCGTTTTCCTGAGGTTTTCCTGCACCTATAGAAATTTTCAAAATTTATTCGTTTTCCACAACTCTTAATACATCAACGCTCGTTGAAATATAACCGTGGATTTTGTATTCACTTTTTTCCCGTCACTCCCCGAGATGCTTTCTCTCCAATACTTTTAATATTTGTGAAACGAATCCTAGACACCTTTCACGCCGATTTGGAAAACTCGCTCTCCTGCAATCTTTAAGGCCTCTTCTTAATTCAGATTGCAATCCACAATGCCGACGTTTACAATAGTAGTAGTAGCAGTAGCAGCACTATGCCATTAACTCTAAATTTCCATCTTATATATACGCGTCACTTAGCGGGGAAAAAACCTACTACTTCGCGCTCTCGACTCGTTTTAATCAACCAAAAAGTCCGCGCGACCGCCGAAACAAAAGGAAACCGTGTCAATATCCTATACACCCTCAGTTTCTCTCTCTTACTCGTCTCTCGCTTTCTCTCCTCTCCAGCGAATACATTAAGCTATTAGACAGACTCCATCTCAGTCTTTCTCGCGAGTGCGAGAAGCACGAGAGATAAAGCCAGCCAGCATATAGATGGAGAGCTAGAGGAGGCCGCTGCTGCCGAGAGAAAGACGCGCCGCAAATCTAGAAAGTAAGATACAACCCCGAAGCAAGCAAGAAAGCAAGCGGGGAGAGAAAGAGAGAGACGGAGATAAGGCCATTCGATGGCAGCTGTTCCACATTTGAAGGATGGATTCCTCGGGCTTTGTCGCCCCGACAAAAGGTCCCTCTCACGACAAAAGCTGCTCTCTCTCGCTCTCGTTCTTCCTCTCTTTCTTCCTAAGCAAGTAAGTACGACGCCGGCGGGGTGTAGTAGTCTTTCTGCATTTCCACGTCGAGGAAGGAGGATTCACGTGCGTGTGATGCCGAGGCTCTTCGTGCGGGAAAAGCGAGGAAAAAAGAGAGAGAGAGAGAGAGAGGTGCTGTTTTACGGCTGAGTTGACGAACTCCTTCTCTCAGACCTCAAATGGCTTTCCACTTTACCCTGGATGGCAAGATTAGACGTATATTGTCGGGGTGGCGAATGAAATTGTTGAAACGGGGTTGATTGATAGTGGCGAATTTTGAGAAATCGAAGATTTCGGAGATTGTATATTGATCTATTTCATGGAATATTATAGATTTAACATTTCATTTGTGTTAATGATAATTTTATTAATATTTTTTCTTTTATGCTTTCAGAATCCATTCATTATTCGATGGGGGACATCCATTCGACTGAATTTTTCGCTTCTGAATAAGGTAAATGAAAATGTTTGCATTATTTAGTATTCATATCATTTTTCCATAAAAAGAATTTTTTATTTACATTATCTTATAAACACCCTTTCAAAAGTAAATAATTTTTGTAAATGCATTTCAAATCTATTGTATTTGACAAACCATTTTATGCTTCGTTTTATTTCATTCGCTCTACGTATATTTTGCTTTTGTACTTGTTGTAATTCAAAATAATCCATCTTTTATACTCTGTTTATTTATCACAATTCTGTACAGATTAATTTCACTACAATTGGCTTTTATTTGTTATTTACACCAAATCATAAATTCATTATTTTCATTTGCTGACTTATAATAATATTTTTTCAAAGTATATATACAAAACGTGCGCATATTATCATATTGAAAAATAATATTTACCACATGAACAAGAAAAAGTAAAACAAATAAACACAGCCAAATTTAAAACTCTATTACTTACATCTTAAAAAAAAAAAAAAACTAGACAGCATATACGCCGCAAGCGACACACAAAATTCACACGAGTGCGCTGCACGAGGCGGAGCTAAATTAAAGCAATTTACAAATTCCGCGGGGGAAATCATTAGCGCCCTGTACTGGAGCCAAAAGAGCTCGCGCAGCACCAGAGGGGACAAAAATTCATTGAGATGGGGGGAGGGGTGGAGGTGAGAGATCGATCGGCATAATTTTTTCATCCCCCCACTTGCGCAGCAAACTTGGGTCACTGCCTAGCCAAGAGCGAGTCTACCAAAAGCGAGTGTATAACGGAGTATAGAGGGGGTCGAGACGACGATAATTAACGATCGGTAGAGACCCCCCGAGTCCCAGGTGCTACTTTTACCGCGCGGCGCGAGATGGCTAAGAAATGGAGAGCGCGACCGAACTACAAATAAACCGGCAGGCGCGCGTGTGTGGGTGAGACAGAAAGAGAGAGAGAGCCAAATGCCCGGCATAATGCCCTTTTGTTAATTACGAAGAGACGGGGGAGGTTTTAAGCGTCCAATGAATTATTATGATTGCGCAGAGTGCGCCCGCATGGCTATGTATATGTGTGTATTATAACGCGTATTTATGAATTTAGATGGAATGAATGAGAGCGCGGCCTGAATGCGTCGATTTACGCGGCCGACTTTTTTCGGCGAGGATTTTTTTGTTGTTATTTTCTCTGCAATACAGAACGTTTTTTGTCATTGCGTGCATGTGCCGCCGGGCTGTAAAGATTACCGGTCGATTAATATTTTCGAGACTGAGGAGTCAGAGTCGTCGTAAAGCTCTCTCGAGTCGAGAGGAAAAAGGGAATTCGGAATATTTCGTACAGGACCGAAGCGGCAAAACTACCCGGATAGCAGAAAGTATATGAAATTTCGCAAGGTTTCGGCAGATGTGAGACACGCGGTCTAAAAAATTCAAGAAATAAAATTGAAAGCCAGAGCCGCGCATGTCAAGGTGTAGGTAAATACGCTCGCCGCGAGCTTAATAAAACCGAAACTTCCTAAAGCCACTACATATATGTATGGATGTATTACCTACGCATGCGTCACTGAATTTGACCTTATTCCTCGGAATTTTTCCACCTTGGTTAGAGTCCAATTTTTCTCTAAATTGAACGCCTCTTCTCCGCTCAATATTACGAAACTTACATTTATAAGGTTTCTCGGAGATAGAGACGAATCGTCAGATTTAATAAGACTTTGTTTTCCTGCACTACTGTAAAGTGGAATAAATTCGAAATTTTATTATCATTTTTATTCAACTTAACTTATTCATACAAATTTCCATATAATAACAGAATAAAGGCCGCTGCGATGGTCTAACAAAGGCGCGCGCGACAACTTTCACTGCTCTCGATAAATAAATAAGCGACTGCTCACCTCGACTCCTATACTACATCCTATTTCAAGTGCGCGAGTGAGAGAGAGCTGCAGGTACCCGTAGGCGGACCGCACCACTCACACAGCCTCGTTCACTCGCACGCGCGGCGCAGTCACGTTCGCTCGCACAGTATAGAGAGAAAGAAAGAACGAAGCGTTGCGCACATACATACAGACACACATGCGTGCGTGTGCAAGAGGGGCGCGAGCAGCAGCGAGGGTCAGCGGGACAGATAGCACGAGCGCGAGCGCACAATTATCTCTCAGTTTAGCGCGGGCGATTCGGCCGCGACCACGTATATACGAACACACACACACAAATCATACATATACTTTCATCTCCTCTGCGCTTACTAGAGCCACCGCGCGTATATAGCTTTGAAACTCGAGAGCGTATGTGGGCGTTGTTCCCTCGGCCTTTTTTCCAAAGGGGGATATCGCGCGCGCCCGCCGCGTTCACACACAGGGAATTCCGAATGGGAAGAAGATGCGCCCGAGGACGAGGATTAGGATGTGCGCGTGTATAACGGCAAGTTCGACATAGTCGTGTGTGTAAGTACGCGAGAGGAAAAGAGAAAGAGCAGCGTATTGCGAAGGTGTTGTCCTGTAGCAGTAGTAGCGGCAGCAGGAGAAGATGGAATTGGCCCCGTCGATGTACGTGAGTCGATATATATATATACTGTTTCGCGCTCGGTTGTACAAAGTTTTGTTCCCGATGATGGGACTGTATTGGATACCCGTGTAACTTTTTGAAGAGTGAATGCAGCTCAATTTAATTTTCAAATGTAATATGTGTATTTAAGGTTTTCAGGTGCATGCTAAAGTAAATCGTGAGAATATAGATATGAAAAGTAGAATTAAGCATAAATTGTACGACTAAAGGTTCTGAACGAGTCTGTTGATAATTAAAACATCAAGTCTATCCGATTGGTATTTTCATAAATTTTAAAGTCAAATGTGTGCTCATCTAATATATGGATATAGTTGCCACTCGCGATAACAAACGTGCCAAATAATTGTAATTCAATATATTCCACCTTTGGTGAGCGTCACGAGGCGACTGCGCTGAAAATATAAAGTAATATCGGCCGTTGAACGAGTTCAAAAAGTACCTCGACAATGACATCCTCCGTCTATAAGGCTGTCCGTAGATATACGTGCATGCCGTTTGAGCGGTTTCCAATTATAATGGAGCGCCAGCGAGACGTGGCGGTGGTTCGAATTTTTAAACGAAACAGCTAAGCAGGAAGTAAGGGATATTGTTGATGCACTGTGGTCGCTTAGTTATTTCGAAACGACAGAAGAAAAAAGAATGCATCGGGGTCAGGTAAATTTTGTCATCAGCGTGACTCGGCTTAAATGTGCTTTCGATCACTCTTCAACATCAATTTTCAAACTATTTTAAATTTTTACGACTTGTAGGAAAATTGAGCTTGTTTTTATGTTAAAAAAAGCTTGATATAATAATGACGACGACAAAAAGTGTCTGTAATATGTATAATGAAAATGATAGTCCAACATAATTGTTACAGCGGGGAAAAATGAGTAATGGCCACTCAAACCTGAAACTATAGCGAGTATGAGCAGCAATGAAAGAATTAAATTTTTTTATTGCTATGCATGGTCGAGTATAATTTCTCGCTTATACCATAGTTGCTCGCGTAATAAACAGACTTGTTGGTGCGTAAAAGTAGAGGCGTAGGTTTTTCCAGCGCGTTTAATTGATATACTGCCAGTATAAAGTTTGATCTTAAAGCAGTTCTTTCATTAACAAGGGCAGTTATAAAGTTAAGTACTTCTTTTATTTTGATGCCTTATGATTACCGAGTGCTGCCCAAGATAAAGCGTTGCAATATTCGCAGACTAAAATTAACTCGTATTGTTACAAAGTTACAAAATCTTTTTTATTCTTCATAAAGTTGATGCTTCTTCCAATTCAGTAAAATTATTTACATTAAATATTTTATCATACATCTGCTTCATCTCTATAACCAAGAAGCGCGTTTATCAATTTAAACTTTGTAATAAGACACTCTACGACGATCCTACTCTCGCTATACTATCTGTACTAGAATTCCATTTCCTACAACCGCCTCGTGCAGCTCTTATCAGCCATAAAAATTCCAGCTCCATTCATAATTCCTTTACGAGCGCGTTTTTAATATTTTCGCTACAAATTCGTCGCCTTGCTTCCCACGACAACCATCAAATCCACCAAACCATTCGCTCTATCTCCCAAGCGCCAAGAATCATTTCGCTTCACCGCAATTCTGACCCGCGACGAGCTCTCATATCCACCGTCACGTCTCGTCCAAACTCGACTGCGTGACGCGCAAAAAAGACGCGCGCGCGACGTTACAGCTCTCTCTTTTCTAATTAGATGTGTAGGCCCCTGTGTGTGCTGCTCACTCGCTCTGTCCCCGTATATACACTCGCCTCGTGCGCTTATTAAACGACAGGCAGCGTGCGCGTGATAATTCCTCGGCACGGCCGGCGTTTCCGTCTCCACTTACGGAGGAATGAGAAAGGCGAGAGATAGAGAGAGAGAGAGAGAGAGAGAGAGAGAGAGAGAGAGAGAGGAGGAAAAAGTGGAGGGAGATGGATGGTCGAAATTAGAGAGAAGGAGTTAGATTAAGAAAGATGCGGAGAGGAGCAGGAGGGAGCCCGCAGGAAATAAGACTATAAATGGCGTTTATTACCGCGCGCCTGCGCACGTTGATTCTGATTTAGGTTCGTGTGGGAGATTGATGCACGTGTATCAGTTGACGAGAAAATGAATTTAATGAAGGTAAATAATGTTGAGAACCTTGCGAGCAATGTAAAGGTGAAATATTTATTATCTATTTGGACTTGCAATCAGTAACGTGAAATTTCAGCGTGTTCAACACATTTCAGAATATTTCCTCTGATTTTACACGCAGCCCAGTCAAATCGATGTCACTTCCGGTACGTGTGAATCGTTACTTTGAATAAATCTGTTACCCAAATCATTTTCAATTTATTCATCGAAATACAGACAGATATACGGGTCAAATGTAACCTGCCGTGAAAAATAAGAAATAATCTTGAAAAAGAAGTGAGACTTTTTCCATAACATAATTTTAAAATGACCTAGAGTTCTTTTCGTGTATCACAAGTTTTGTAATAAATACGAAAACCTAATAGCTACTTGCTAAGTGTGTAACAGGGTAATGTCATCAAAGTGCATGAACGAGTCATTCTAGTCTAGCGCAGACAGTCTTATCTAGAGCACACACGTTACATAATTTTTAGTTTTTTACGAGCATGGAAACCAGTTTTAAAATGTTATGCTACATTATTATTGTTCAAATAAAGAGCCATTTTTTCACAAAACTACGATTGATCATACCAATTAAAGTCAATTATAAAACTCTTCTTTTTTTTTTAACCAACATTATCTAATAAGCATTTGTCTAAAAAAGTTATATGATGTCCTTTACCGTTTCAAAATATCGACCAGAATACAATAAACCGATTAACTCCCGCAATTAATCGAATGTTACCATACCAGTAATCTTAACCCCATAAACTCAAACGAAGCTAAAAAAAATTAAAAAAAAAAAAAAGATGTATATATATACACTTGACGCTGTCTCTCAATCTCACCGGGGGCAGCATACCCGGCAGGCATCAGCGTCGGAGGCTGCGAGACATTAAACACTCTCGTTACCGGTTAATTCGTGCAATTGATGCGAGACTCGGCTTAGACGAGTGCGATGGCCCCTCCGCGCGGTCGCGCTAAACCAGGCCGAAAGCCATTTCGCCGCGAGCGCACGGCGACGTCCGTGAAAACGAATATTCTCTCTCTCTCTCACCCAGTCGGCCGCTTTAATTCGACCCAAATCGCGGCCGAGATTGCGAAAATACGCTGATAAGGGGGATGTACACAGAGAGAGAGAGTGGCGCAGAAGTAGGAGAGAAACAATTAGAGGTGGCTTTTAAGCGAAGAGAGAGAGAACGGCAGTTTGTTGTTAATTGACTTGATTCGATTTGCGCGCACGGCCAGACGCGCGACGCTCTCGTTTTTTCCCCTTTTCGAGACGGTTTCGGGATTTTACGATTAAGAGGGAGATTAAGATGCGGTTATGGCGGTTTATTCAGCTCGACTGTAAATTGTAATTGACTTGTGCTGTGCAGCGTAATTTTCCGGTGAGTTTTGAAAATTAGAACGTTTTTATTTTTAATTAGCAATCTTGTTATACCAGAAGCTATGTTTGATTTCGTTTTGCTTCATTTTTAGTTACTCTGAAATTCCATTTTAAATATCAGCTCTAAGGGCTAAATTGAATACCTTACTTTTTTCGCTACAATTAATTAACCTGGAATTAAACTCAAATAGGAAAAGCTAATATTCTGCAGTACGAGCTGCAGTATTTAATAAAGAATTTCCCTTGATAAATGAAATGACGAGAATTCGCCTTGATGAAAAAAATCCTTCCTTGCTAAAGGTATGTACAAAACCGAATTTTTCAGTGAAACAGCCAAAAACTAGTTTAACGCCATTATAAAATCACGGCTTAGTCCAATAAACATTCTCCGTTATCTAAGACACTTAAAATCCAATTTTCAGCCAGTCCAATTTTGGAAACTTTCGCGAGCTATACGCTATATATTCCATTAAGCAAACTTTGCCCTGCCAATGTCCTCAGCTTAGCCTCGGAGAAACATAACAATACTCTTAGCAGGAAAGAGTGGCTTGGCTTCCATATAGTGAGAAATTAAAAATTTTCCGCTCACGCGAGAACGGCCAATTTCCTTCGCGTCTCGCGTGCTCTATACACTGCGCAAACAGCGCGAGTTCGTGCCGCTCGGGGATAAGCGCGCGCGCGAATTAGAATTTTTTGGCGTCGCGAGCGAAAGGAGAAGCTGATGCTAATAAGCGAAGGCAAACAGCCTCGCGGGGATGGCAAATGAGAGGAAAAGATCAGCCGCGTATAATAGTGTAATATCGATGAAATCTGGGGCGAATGTCATCGCGAGAAGGCATATAACATAAAATATATAACGGAGCAAATGTTTGCGCGCTATTTACGCGGGGATGAGTGATTTGTTTAATTTGCAGCGAGTGCGCGCGCGGATGATAAGACGCTTCTTCTTATAGTGGCGGGCGGTGCGCCTCGAGAAGCTCCGCGGCGCGATGGATTCCTTTGTTCGCGATAAGGAGCTCGTGCCTTTTTTGCCTCGCTCTGTTTAGTGTCCTATAAAGAGTGATCTCGAATGGGCCACTTACTTTGAATGGCTTGTCGAAGAGCGTGGAGGTCGTGTAAATAATAGTGTAATCAGTTTTAAACTGACGTCTATGAGAATACGGAAATTTACCTAAAGGTATATAAAAGTAAATATATGTACTTTTAGAAAATAATCTCTCATTTGGATCTTTTAAATAATGTACGAAATTAACTACATCAGTCATAATTTTTGTATGCTCCTTAATATTTATCGTGAATAATATTCATAATTCTAAACAATGGCTGGCTCTAAAATAAAATCTAAAAGTATTAGTAATTTTTTTGTTGTTGATTGTTTGGACAACTAATTATAAATCTAGACTTTACTTTCTGAAATGAAACATTTCTTCATAAATGCTTTTCTTAGAAGTGTAAATATTCTCCAAGGTACATAGAATTTTTAATTCTTAAGTAATTAATATTTTTAATTATAAGATTCCATTTAATTTTAATTAATTACCGCTAACTGAATAAATTATGTACTATACTAGCGACAAAAATCATCCGAAGGCAATTCTGAAATGAAAACTTGAAACGTAAACATTTAACACGGATGGACGTTATTAAATCAGCGGTCTTAACTCTTCTCATTTTAATATCAAATGAAAAGAGTATAGTGCTAAAATCGAGCCCCTTCCCACCTCTACTGACTATGCAAGTATTCCGTCCTAGGAAAGAGCAAAGATTCTTTCGTATTCATTTTGTTCTCCCCACGGTCGCCGGCAGGTTTATGAAAGTCCGCGAAAATTAAAAAATTGATAAAGTTCTGCCCGTGCGGAGAAGTGAGAAAGGAATTTTGATTGTAAAAAGTCGGCAAAAGTTACAGCGCTCATTCTAATTAAAATAAGTGAATATTACGTATTTTCATGTATGTCATGAGTCCCCACTAACCTTTTTAATATTATCAATTTACAGCTACGTTTTTTTTCTCTATAACAATTTCGTTGTTTATTCGACCAGTTTATCGTTGCCGACGCATAGACCTCTAAAATATCTCTGTACGTCAGATAAAGCAACCTCACAAAAAAAGATAAAGTAATCTCACCGTATGGTACTTTGGTATACAAGTCAAACACAAACACTCTTTAATCAGTTTGTAGCTGGAACGTTCTAATCTATCTAAATGATGTGTAACTTTTTACAGTTTTATCAGTTTTTTTTTAATTTTCGACCGCGTATACGCCTACGCCAATGCAGTATATTTTCACTAGTAAATCTGTTGACAATATTTTCTCTTTAAAATGTATAGGATTTGTAACATACGTAGTAATCTGTAACAAATTTAATTTATTAACTGCAGAGATTAAACAATTTTTAGCCACAAAAAAAAATTCACGAGTCAAATTTGAGGCAATGCGACGATAACAGTCACTCTATATATAACATATCGATTTCAACTAACTCGCACGTCATATCACGCAGCAGACCCAGATATCATTTCGACCTCGCGAAAATTCGGCAAAAAATACATCGAACAGCATAGAACGCGCCCGACCCCTTCCACCTCTCAAAGCAAACATTTTCCTCCCCGTTCTCCTGCGCCTCTCCTTTCTCATCCCGTCGAGCTATCTATCGAGCCGCCATAATACGCTCGAATAAAACGTAACCAGACAGCTCAACAACGCATAATTAAAATGTTTGAAACTCGGCGAAAAAAAAGAAGAACAAGAAAAACGAGAGGAGGAAAAATCGTTAATCCAACCTTGAAAAGCCGCAAGCCTCGCGCATAGCGCAGGAGGGAAAAAAAGCGAGAGAAGGAAAGCCGTTCTCCGCTGCTACGTGAGAAAGTAAGAGGGACGCGGAGGGAGGGAGAGAGAGCGAGAGAGATAATTAAAAAGGCCGAGCGGCTCGCTCTCGGGAAGAGATATTAAAGCGTCGAAGGGAAAAGGCCGGCGAGGCCCTTATCAGGCTGCTCTGCTCGCTCTCTCGCTATCGCTAGGAACTATCCGCCCCCTCTCTCTCCGCCTCGCGGAAATCGCCTTCATATACGAGGGGCTCGTGATGTTTGCTCTCTCTCTCTCTCTCTCTCTCTCTCTCTCTCTTTCTCTCTCACACACACACATATATATATATACGTGTATGTCCTCGGCTTCAAACTCGCGCTCGAGGTTTTTCCGCTTTTCCTCGTCCCACTCTCTCTCTCTCTCTATCTTGCTTCCAGATTCGCTTTCGCCGCGTGCATGCTGCGCATGTCCTGCGATGAGAGTCTTGACGTTTTTTGGGGGGCGGCCGATGCGGATTTCGAGGTGTACGAATGTCCGCTCGCCGGCTTTTAACGTATTCCTGCGGTTTTGGCTTTTTGTTTGCGGCGCGATTTCGGCTCTCGACAGAGATTTTTTGCCAGGCCGAAATTTTGTCGACGCGCGCGCTTTCGCCAGCTCGAGTTTGCGGGGGGACGCGGAGAGAGATAGAGAGTAGTTTCGTCGTTGAGCGTCGGCGCGGAACCATATACATACTTTTTGCTGGATTTGTTTCGGAATGTAACGTGGAATTGTGGTCTCGAGATAAAAGTGTACAATAAGTTTGCTTTGTAAAAGATTTTCGTACGGTGTGCTTAAAATGACAAAGCTTTCGTAGGTGTAACGGACATTATTCTGATTTGTCCTAAGTGTTTTTTCGAAACGTATTTATTCTATAGAGCTAAAGATTTATTTGATTAAATTTAATAATATTAAATTGAATAGATTTTTCATATTTATATAGAAATACTCTGAAATATAAAATTTGTGATAGAGCTCATTAATTCCTTTGATAAAAATATGAATGTAATTTACAGCGTTCCTTTGCGCTGGAATAACTTTCTTCGAATTCTATAGAATTCGAAATGAAACTTTGAGTTCCATATTTCTCTGAAATTAAAATATATAAATTATTAAAAGATTCCTTTGAACTTTTCTGACACAGATCTGTACATTAATATTTCCTCTTGGCCTACTTACTATATAAGAATACAAATAAAGTCATACAATATATCACTCGTTAATTACAAGCAAACTATTCATTAGATCACAGTTCGGTGCATATAGTTCCATTGTAAGAAAATTTGTCAATCTTTTCTCGAATGAAATTATTCAAACTTTATCTTACAAGTTTAATAATTACACCGGTGAATTAAGTAATTGTACACTTTAATAAAACTTCTCATTGATTTGTAAAGCTCTCTTTGGGATAATTCTAACGGGTTATATGTATTTCATCAAAGAAGTAGGTTAATTAGGGATTCATAAAGCAGTATTAATGAACTTTTTCGTTGAATATTCCGCGCGATATTTAAAGTATCAGCCATTATTCAATTTAAATGGATGTTATATTCAAACAACAATCTTTTACTGACAATTTTGCATATTCCCTGGATTTTCGTTGACGTGCGACGAGAATATTCTGTCCTTTTCGTAAACCCCTGTGATATGTTATATCACAATGACAGAATAAATATAATTCGAACTCTTTTACATATTGCTTTATCTGGTTTTGTGCGAAAAATTCATAATTTCTATTATAATTGTTTATTGTCAACAAACAGTACATGTAAATTTTTACTTTGGTCATTTCGCACGTATAAATATATTTCTCTTGAATATGAGAAAAATTGTATTTGAAACAATATGTATACCAGATATCCATTTTCTATATATTGTAACGAAACTCGAAAAGTGAAATCCAGCTTATCTTTCCAATTTTACTTTTACCGTTCAATTCAAATTCTTCCTCACCCGATCGCTAAACTCCCACCGATCTAAAAACCATCCCCCAAACTTCTCCCACAATAATCACGAAATTACTCCCATCGTCTGCCGTATACGTCCTTTATAATTCCCGGGTTTAGGCTCTGCGCGCCGCGAGCTACCCACCGCGCCAAGGATCAGAAGCTCAATTGACCGTGGCAACTCGCTCGCGTTACCAAACTTTGTCATTATTACTTCGGCGGCGAAATCACCCTTAGAATTCGGCGAAACTATCCGGGCCCCGCACAGCCGAACTTCCCTGCATGTGTGTTATATATGGCGCTCGCATTCCGCGGATCGTCGGTATAGCAGCAGTAATAGTCGCGGCCGGCGGCATTCGTTCTATTCTCAAAGTTGAGATGCGAGAGTAGGCAGCCTCTGCACGACCTTTCGCGCCGTCAATGAGAGAGGCTGAAATTGTCTTTGTAGGTCAGCCGGAGATTTATCTTGGCCGTATAAGTGTCCCGAGCGCTGCACGTGCGGTGTCGTTATATAGTCGATATTCCTTCGCGCGGCGGATCGCAGCTCGCTATTACAGCTTTGCTGCGCTGATGGACGGTTAGTGGCATTGCTTTAATTTTGTCATTATGTGGTACTGCTGTTGTTGCTCGTGTAGCAAGTAGCGGGGGGAAGGTGAAAGTGTGGTCAATATGGTGGTTCTCGGCGTGAGGTAGTTACCGTGTCGGAGCTTTTACGTGTATATAAAGTTTTTCCAAGTTTACACAATTGAAATTACATTTTTAAGATTGTGCAATGACATTTTCCGATAGAAATAATCATATGATTTCGAACTGTATAAGTATTATTCCAGTTAAAATAATATAATATTAATGGCTCTAAATATTAGAAGTTGCGAATACTTACTAATGATCGTTATTCAGTACAAGCTTTTACCTGAATTAGTCTTTACTTGCTTTGAAATTTTGCATAAAATAAAAAGACAAATAAAATATTTTTCAGCTTTTATAATCTTCTTTTAACTGAAAACCTAATCTTTTCTAAAAAAAAAAAGTTCATTTTGTTCATTCACTTCCAACGAATATTTGCAGAATTCTATAACACAACTGATATAAACAATTAAAATGTCAGAAAAATCCCACGAGAATTTTCAACCTTCAATATTCGATATTATTTGCTAAAACTATTGACAACTTCGTCGAGAAAAGTTCCCTTCATTTTCTAATCCCAATATAAAACTCGAACCAGTCATCTCTGAAAAAGCGGGCTGGACTTTCAAAACTACAAAATATCTCGCCGCGCTTGATCGACGGCAGCCAGTAACACCGTCGGTCCGGACTAATCAATCCTCTAAAATAAGATAGAAACTACGCGGCCTAATCCACTCAGCCCCCTCGCGCGCTGCACTCTACTCTCTTTCAGCTTCTCTCTCTCTCTATATCGCCGAAACCAATCGACCGTGTGCTCGCGCGCGCGCAAAAAAGCCCTTTCCTCGCTAGCCCGCATTAGGGAATTTCGAGAGCCGAGAGAGAGAGAGAGAGAGGCCCCAGTATACACGTATATTACTATATACACCTCTATATATACCTCTACAAGCGCGCGTCCTCGAAATTGCATTTGTCGCTGGGGCTCGAGCGGAGGGCTTACAACGTCACACAGCTCGCGCAAGCGCGTATATATATATATACATTCTGCACGCATAGCAGCAGCAGCAGCGCGTGCGATATCGCAATTAATGCGCAGCCGCGTAAGCTGCTCTTTTGACCGAGCCTGCACGCACGGATGCACACGAGCTGTAAGACGCGTTGGACCGACGACGTGTATACTACTAGGGTCGAGGGTTGAAGGCAAAGATGAAATTATCGGAGTGTATGGGTGCTACTTAATGTGGTACAAATGGAGTTGTGAATCGATTCGCTGGAATTGGGTAGGATAAGTAGATATTGCGATAGGATCGAATGAGAAATCTGACATTAATGTTCGCGTGAGAATTGAATAAAGGAGGGAGATTCATTCCACTAAACGAATTACGCCCCTCTGTTTCATTTCGAGTGTAGCGAGTTGTCCGTGTTTTTACGATTCTTCTGTTTTAAAGTGTATTTTCGATATCTATATATAACGCAGCATAACACGTGGCAGTATATATGATAAATGGGACTTGAATAATTTTATATTTTTAATAAGATATAATTATCCGCATGAGATTAGTTTATTTTAATGGATCTCACCTTTTTTCCCTTTTTGTTAATTAAAACACGCAAAAGCTTTAAAAAAACGTGGAATTATTCTTTCAACTATCGAAATATGCGGTAAAAAAGAACGAACATGTCCCCGTAATTCAAAAAAATGTCAAGAGTAACGATGAAAAATTGCACAGATTGTTTCTGACAGAGCTGACTAAATGAATTGTTCGTATAATCGATACGATCTTACTCGGTTGCTATGTATAACTCCGGAATACAGGAACTCTGCCGACAAATTCTTTATCTGCTGAACTTTGGAACAAAACTAAGTGAATTCAACAAGCTCATTTCGCACTATCTTATCAAGTATATTATTGAAAGCCTGATTAATATATTCATTATTAAAATACACATTATGCTAATCAAACAACAAATTGAACTATGCATTGAATGTATCAATAATTTCCCTCATTATCTCGATAACATCCAATTATATCTCCGTAAGCGCATATTATCCCTAATAAATATAAAAAGAGATGCAATCGCGTCCGCGGTAAATGACCGATTGATATCAGTCAAGTGTCTGTTTAAAAGAGCTTAAAACGTCAAAACAGCGAACATCCTAGATATTCAAATGAAAAATATCTGCTATAACAAAATCTCTTCCCAATGACACGAAGTATAATATTTTCAGACGCGAAATTCACTTTCTCCCCATTTTTCCGTCCGCCAGACCACTATATATACTTACTTCGCCAACCCAAGCAGTCTACGAATTTTTCATTCGCCTCTATAACGCCGAGCATTACACCTCGCTCTCCTCCTTCATAAACTCGCCTCGCTCGTTCTGCCTGTATACACGTAGTTCGAAATTGCACGACGTCTCTCTCACTCTCTACGTTGGCATAGCAACCAATATCTACGTCTCTTACGCGCGCGGGACTCTCTATTTATCTTCTTCGGCTCCTTTGCCTCACCGTCCCAAAAACATTGGTCTTTCCCAGCGTGCGTGGACAGAGTATAAGTATATACAAGTGTCTTCTCACGGTGTCTCGCGTCTGTTCAGGTCTCGGCTGCCCTTAATTGGGGCGTCTGTGGATAGCCTCGGAGCTTGCGCCGTTCGATTGATCGCCGTATGAGCTTTTATCGTTACTTTTTTTGGGAGAGGAGGCGAGGAAGAAGATGTGGTTCTGATTGACGGAAGATAAAGAGATTTCATTAGGGTTGAATCATTCGTTTAACTTTTTTTTCCTATAAATGCACTAACTTGCAGTATCTATTATTGTGGTGCTAGTCACATATTTATTTATTATCCAGAACCGGAGCGATGCGCCTATCCTCTTATATATATCTAACAAAATTAATTGAATATATCGTGAAATAAAATTGCAATCATCAGAAAGATTGAAAGCGCGCGCGTTGTCAGCAAGCACTTTTAATAATTGATAAAAACTCATCGTGTAATCTTTTATCTTTATTTGGGCGAAATTGTTTAAATTCGATCTTTCAACTGTTTTATTGCGAAAATACGACGTTTCGGGGTAAAATGAATTTCGAATGTACAATCAAATACAATCACGTATGGAAATCAAATCTAATGTTTGCAATCGTAATATAACGCATGATGATATAAATGCGGCTGCGATCGTGTCTGGTTTTCAAATTTTCAGATGAATGTGAAATCATTTTGCTTGCACGAAAATGTGTAAATATGGATGTAGCTCAGTTTAGCGTAAATATACTCTTGCAATCGTATAATCGTCATTTACATAAATTACTTTCTCATCCATTCGAACTTTACTGTATTTAAAACACAAAAAATGAAAAATAACGATTCAATTTACCTTTATAATGCAGCTATATTCCTAACAGTTTTTTTCAACAATTATATCCTTTATTTTAATATTTTGAAATATTCAAAGAAATGCATCCGTAATAAGCTCTATTACAACCGCATTTCACCTCCATACTCAAATTTTTCAAAAACAATCCCGCACCCTGACACTATGCCGTCACCGCCAGGAAAAAAGTATATAACTACCGCAGCATCGAGAGACGAAAAAATATTCTATCCCGCAGCCCTTCCTCCCACACCCAGTGAGTTTCCGCAACCGCTGCATCGCGCAGCGAGCTTTTTCGCTGATCTGAAAAATTCGAAACAATCCCTCGCTCTTTCCTAGAAAATATACAAACGACGCAGCAGCGAAGCGCGGAAGGGGTCAAAGAAACGCCGCGCGCTCTCCTCGATAAATATGCATGCATATGCGCATCGATTAACGCGCGTGCACGGGGAAAAAGAGCCGAACGGCGCACATTTCGTCGCTGCGTGCGCGCTTTCGAGAGGGCGTATATATACAAGAGTATATATGCGCGCGAAGGGAGCCTCGCTCATTAAAATACGCTGAGAAGAGCGGCTTTCTTATTTGACGACGCGCTGTGCCCGTCTCTACGTCGTCTTATGAATTCGTTGGCGAGCAGTGACGTGTCGTTCGGCGTAAGGTTTAGTGGCCCCTGTGATGTTTATAGTTGTATTGATCAGGAAGTATTATATAGGTGTAAAATTCTCGGTTCTCTATTTTGAAAGGAAACACGTATGTTTCCTTGCGGTCTGGCGACTCGCTGACGTCATTCCCATGGCGTAACTGTGTTACATCCATATACTCGTGCTAACCGTTAGTCGATCTATAGAATTCGGCACGTACGTCAGTCGACGGTGGATTTGTTAATCATATTTTACCTTAAAAATGACGCATTTGCGCACATTTTTAGGAAGAGTATATTAGTCGGGAAGCAGTTCAATTTCAAACCAGATAATAGTTGATAATTTTGTATCTAACATTCGTTCCTAATAACGGCAGTTTTAATATCAGATTATAAATATCTTTGTTCATTATTCAAACTATAAAATGTTTATTTGAATAATTTTACGTGCTACCGCAATGATAGATTTATTTAATGTCATCTGTATATGATAGATATACAGATGATTGATTTATTTAATGTAATCTGTTCAATTATTAGTAATCTTGGTTTATTAAAGTCAATCATATTAGTTTCTAGAATTGCGATTTGGGTTCATTGAACTTTTGAACGTCGCCGATACATAATATGCATTTTCGACTTTGTGGATAAAGTGAATCGAAAAATTGTTTTTTTTTTTTTTTTTTTTTAATCAATTCCTTTTTAGTTTCTTTTTGCTCAAAGGAACATAGAGATGAACAACTTTAAAAACGAATATATAATTAGTGAGGTTTCCAGGAAAAAGCATCGTGAATGCTTTAGCATTTGAAATGGAAGATTAAGTAGATTCTATCCGAAAAATACGATATATACGTAAATCCAACCTATTCTGATACCAGTTGTCGTTTAATTAGATAAACTCATTATATTGGGCAGCAATATTATTGTATACATCGTGAAAGTATTTCTTTCTTGTAAAAAAATTTATATAAAAATTCCGAAGTTAAATTCTATTCGTTTCTATAATTTCAGTCTTTTCGGGTTTTTATCACAAACCTCGATACTACGTCTAAATTAACTTTCAACATCGAAAAAAAACCAACACACTCGTCCCGCATTAATAAATCGTCGCAGCGCATTAGCGACTGCCAATCGTGCCCGTGCACGCTGAAAAAAAATCATTTTTCCCTCCGCCGTATATACATTATGTAATTGCGCCATATACTCTGTCGTTCAGAAAAAATAACACACACACACACATGTATATATATATATATATCGCACATCAAACAACAGCTGCGGTACATTGATAAATTGTCGCCGGGGGCTACTCTCCTTCCAGCCGATCGGGCTCGCGCTGCATACGGAAAAACTGCGGGAAAAATCATTTTTCAAGCTCCCGCGATAAAGCAATAAAATTTTGCGCGCGGCAAAAAAAAATACACACATATACGAGCGCCGCACACACTTTTCGAGGGGGAACTCGCTCACCGAGAGCGAGACGGAAACTCGCTCGCTCGGGCCAATGACACTGTGAGAAAGAGAAGGAGGGAGAGAGAGAGGGACACCCTTTAAAAGCGGGCACACCGCAGACGGATCGCATTCGAATACAATGGTCTATTCATTTCCATTTCGTGCCCGGACCCCGGCCTCACCTTTGACCCGCGCGACGACGATTCTCGCAGCGACGGTGACGGCGACGCGCGATGCACACTAAGTCGCTCTTTCAAAAGCATCCGCACGCTCTTTATTTTATCAACTCTTTCTCGACTGCTCGCGCCTCTAATGTCTTTACCGGCCGCGTGCGCGCGCCCGCTATCTGCCAACGGCGAGAGTGAGGAAGCTTTGAGTCGCGAGAAGCGCGAGGTGTCGCCGTCACCTTTGAGTGGAATGATATTTTTTTCAATGATCTTTTTTCCGATTCAAGTGAGACGCATGTGTTTTTAAAGGCGGAAAAAAGGTGAGAAAGACATTTTTAAATGTGCAAGCGGTTGTTAAAAATTTTAATATACGCAGCCGTGTGGCAGATGTGAATAATAACACTTTGGTTGCTTAACGTTGTGAAAATTTTAGTTTTTCAGAAATTTTATCGCAGAAAATTTATAGTATTCTTATGATATTTTTATAGTGGTTGATATAAATTTAAGTTAAATGGCAAACGCTTGGAATAATCAATGAAGAAGTAGACTGAGTATATTTCGAAAAAGGAAAAACAAGAGTTTTATTTCCATCCAGGAAATGAATCATCGCATCAGAAAACAAACGTGCCATAATTATTTGATTTTAAAGATAGTTCAACACTGCAGTTTTTTCCTTGAACAAACTGGCTTTGATTTCGCAAAAAATAGCTCTAGAATATTTAAAAATATATTTTATTACTAAGAAGTGGAGCAAAAATAATACGATTTATGATGAGCGCACTTATAAAGCTATAATTTCAAAAATTCAGTTTATTGCGTTTTTATTGTCAAGGCTGAAGTTACTTTTGAGCTAAATTTTACGCGAAATTCTGCGTTATTTATTATTTTATATTATTTTTTGCCATAAAACGGCGTAAGTTTTCACTGCTTTCACCTACTTTGCATGAACTCGTAAAGTTTAAAGATCCACAGTATTATCTGCCGCGAAATATTCCTTAACAGTTGATATTGTTCCGTGAGATCGTAAAATACATTGTTTCGACCTGTAAAATAAATTAAAAAATATTCAGCGTTTAAAAAAGAATTTGAAGACTAGTATAAATATATAAGTATTCAAACACATAATCATTTCTTGAGAAATTGTAAACATCAAAAAGGACATTATTTTCCACGCTAAACAAATAAAACAGTCGCTCTTAAAAACCATCCCTCAGTCGACGCGCGTCGTCGAAAAAGTTCAGCATCACTGCCGAAACATCGATCCCCCGCCTTATCTTTTCACGCTCTCCCTTTTTACGGTCTTCCGTCTTTCGCTCCCTAATATTCCGGAAGCCAAGGCCGCTCACGAGTCCAAGCGGAATCGTCGTCCCTCCCTTGTATATACGCACACGCCACCTGGCATCGACCGCGCTAGCGCATGGACCGACCGGATTAGTGTATACAAGGGGAAGGAGGGAGCGCGGAATTGTTTTTTATAAGCGCGTTAGGGGCGCGCCCGCGTATCGGCAGAATTTTCCTTTTAATGTCCCCCGGAATGTGTGTAAGTATAAGGTTTTCCGTTTCTCTCCGGAGAGAAAGAGATTCTTGGTTGACGGTGGCTCGGGAAAACCTCAGAGTGAGTTATGTCCCCCGAGCGCTAGAATTTTACGTTTGCCATGGGGGGAAACTGACGCAGAAGTATATAAGGTATCGCGCGGAAAAGCGAAATTATTAAATCCGCCGGATTAAATATTGCGGTGCGCGAGATTTAGAGTATATTATACAATATATAAAGTTTGAAAAATTATGGTGCCGAGCTCTGAAGAATGCGTGTGTGTTTCACTTAATAAATTCAGAGGGTATTGTATATATGTTGCGATATACAAAAAAGAGAGAGAAAGTGATTTCGATTTATTATATATAAACCCGTAAAAATGGAGCGGAGCATAAATATTTTTTCACACGGCAAGATTAATTGAATTCCAATTGTAAATATAACGGAAAAGACATTTTCACGGTCCGAAAGGAATTATTATATTTGCATAAACGATAAATTACGAATGATCGATAACAAAAAGCACTTATTCATCGCGCAGCTATATCCCGGCGACATCCGAATTCACTTACATAACGAGGAAAAAAGCGATTTTTAATTCCACGCGGAACGACTTTAACCGCAATAAAATACCAAGATTAATCTCCGCGCGTGTCTCTCTATGAAAAATTCTCCGCCTCCGCGGCGCGCAGAATTTATCCCCCGAATGCACGACCTCGTGAACTTCCCTTTCGCGCTGGGCCACTCGAGAAAATCTTGGTACTATACACGCGAGCGTATTTACAGGGGAGAAGCGAGAGGAAGGAAAAAGCCGGGCTACACGCACAAGTGTATAAAAAGGAGAAAAACTAGAGCAGCTGCTACGACCTAATAAAATTATCCGTGCAAGAGCTTCTCCTATCTCGTTCTCTCTTTCTGTGTTTCTCCCCCCGGCGACTAGCTACTTCAAAACAGTGGGTAAAGAATGCGGAAGACCGGAACGCGCGAGTGAGAGAAGACGAGCGGACAGAGGGGAGATATTCGCGCGGGGCAAAAAAGCCACGGAACGAGGGCTAAGAGGTATATACGTACAGTTTTCACACAAACACACGTGTACATACACAGACACGTAGGCATACTTGGCAAGCCGCGTGTAAGCATAAGCGCGCGAGATCTGCAGCGCTGCAAAAGGGCCGCTGGTGCAGCCGCCGCAAGCCCTGGGAATCGCGTTAATTACGACTAGTCGAGGGCTCGCTCCGCGCGCGTTTCGCAAGGCCGATTACACGAGCCGAGTGTGTACGCAGACGCGGCCCAAAGCGCCCGTTAATTCGCCGGCGAAGGAGGAGACCTCAAACGCCGCACGCTCTACTCCGTGCACTCTATGCGCATATAGCATGTGTATGTACACGTGTGCGAACGTAGTCTGTGGCGCTTTTTCTTCTTGTTATATCTGCGAGTTTTTTCATTTCGCGGCCTTTGCCGACGGATATATGATGCTTCGTTGTCCTCTCGAGTGGTCATTTTCTTTATTCGCGCTCGCGTATATATATATCGACGTAGCCGCTCTCTCGACGACGACGACGGGGCTTCAAGTGTGCGTCATGTCCTACTGCTTTGACGAGCGAAGAGGATTTTTCTTTTTCCGAATGTTAATTAAAAATTGCCTTCGTTTTATACTTCGTTAGCGTTGGATGAGCGATTTTAACAGCTCGCCGCTGGATATTCTTGCGGCGCTATTGTTCAGCGTGCTGAATTGAAATTCAGTTTTTCGAGTAATTAGAGGAAGAAGCTTAATTACCCGGTCTTCAAAGATTATACTTGGCTTCGTTACTGTGTGTACAGAGATGCAACAAATGTTTAATATATAAACTTAATTATCTATTTCAAATATTTATACAGTATAACAGTTTTACACGGCGATAAACGATATTTTAAATTGTATAAAAAAGGCTTTTCTCATATACAGAAGGGGAATTAAAAAATGGCATTCCGCGCAGGACGCATTTGGAAAACTCGCGCCCTTCCACATAATGAAGTGAAGCGATCATCCTTTCTTATACGACGCGAGCAGAGACACTTTTTTTTTTGCACGTGGCAGTTATCGTAACCTACTTACAAAAAAGAATTCGTTTAAAATCTTTTATGACCAACTTGAAGCCGGCGGCGCGCGCAAATTGTGTCAGCTCTAAAAGGATATACTTTTCGAAATAGACGGCGACGAGTGACGCGCGAACTTGAACCGACCCCGACTGCACTTCCACCTTTCTGCGTCAGAAATTAAAATAATCACAATGGCACTCTCTCTCTCGCGCGCGCGCTTGCACTGAAATCGGATCCGGAAGATAATTGCAGGCCGCGCGCGCGCACGGCGCATCGATCGAAATTCAATGGTAGGCCCCCGCAGAAAAAGAATATCTCGTTTTCGGGTAGAAAACCGACGCGAGCCAATTTAATTATCGGTCGATTTTTTTTAATGGCCGGGGAAAGGGAGGAAACAGCGCGTCGGATAATAGGGCGCATCGAATTTCCCGCGGGCGGCGTGCATATAGCAGTCTCTGCTTAATTTGTTATAAATGAATTATGCCGCGCACGAAATGACCCAGTAAGCCAGTAAACCGCTTCCGGCCTCGCTGTGTATGTGTGATGTGTATATCGGAGCTCATATTTATAACGGGGCGAGGATCGTTTGATTGAATTTTTCCCAGCGTATATGAAGAGTTTTATTTTGGAAATGAAATGAGTTTTTTCGAACCATTAATTTTTAATCATACAATGATTGATAATAAATAGTATAGTTACATTGATTGACTGTACTGGACCGAGATTTATATGTGATTGTGTATAAGTTACGCAATATTTAAATTGAAATAGTAATTAAATGTTAGTTAAGAAGCTGTACTTCGAGATATTATTATTATTTATTATTGATTTCGAGTAGAGTTTAGCGATCCTTTTTACACCAAATTCTATCATATGCTTTAAGACTATATAATATATATTTAATAATTTTGCTACATAATTTTATATATCGTATCTATTACAACCCTATTATACCTATAACTAACACCCACTACTTGATCTATAATTTACCCCTCAAAATCATTAGAATTAACAAAATCTTTGACATGACGCGCAAGCCACTCAACTCTTGTTTCTCTGTTTTTGCTTACAGACGCAGAGAGGCCAGCACAACTCCGCTATACACGGCGAAGTACACACACGCACGCACACTTCCACACGGCTTCTGTGTGGCAGCTGAGCAAAGTCGTCCAGCGGAACAAAGAGAGGCGGAGGCGGAGGATATCTCTCTCTCTCTCTCCTTCTCTCGTTCTAGGCGATATTTCGAGAGAGGGAGAGAGGCCACTGCCTAGCCGCGGAATTCCGTTTGCCGGAAGTTGAAGAGCGGGAGAGAACGTTGCCATGTTCTCTTGCATCGCGCGAAGGCGATACTACACATACTCTGCGAACGCACTCCTTTTTTTTCTTCTCGCGGGTGCATGAGTATATATTTTTAGCTGCGCGGCTCTGCTCTCGCGTCCGTTCGTTATTTCCCGCTCTGTTTATTTACGCGCTCTCGTGTTTCTTTTCGCCTTCGGCGCGGGAGCCGCGAGACTGCCGCATGCGGGTAATTGCATCGAATCAGGGACGTTTATCGGCTTGTACCTATATATATATACGCGTATAGCTCCGAGGACTGACGGACGGGCCGAGTGGCTTTTGAGGAATAGTGAAGGTTTGCTTTTTTTATACGGCCGAAAAAACTTATATTCTATCACAACTTCTCGTGAAGCATTGAAAGTTCCTATTAATGTACAATAATTTTGAAAGTAATTAGTTGAGTGATCGCGCACCCGACAGCTGAAAATATATCAAATTACTGATATGTGTAAAAAAAGATATAATAGCTTTCTCGCGGTTTACGTTTTCCGTGTTTGCAGAAGTGACACGCCAGAACCGTATTTACAGTACGGAAAATGAAAAGGAGGAAGTGTGCAGTTTATTTACACAAACGAAAAAAGGTCGCGAAGGGATAGGTAATATGTGGATATTAGTTGCTCAAATATTTGACGTTTCACGACTAAACATTATCAATCTCAAAAGTTGAAAAGCAATATTTTTATATATGTTTGATAAATATATGAATAAGTGTTACTGTTGAAACTTTTTTGCATAAATAATAGACTTACGGCATGATAATCATTGATTCTTCAAATTCATACATCTCTTTAACATATTCTCTTTAACTCGTTGCTATGAATGAAATACTAGAGACCGAATATATCGCGAACGGAATGATTGAGAATCATTCTACTCGTGAGTTATTTTTCAAATCAATAAATTTCCAATAATATGCAATCAATGTTTGGATGGGCAATTTAATGATATCATAAATACTGTATTCCATCTCATAAAATAACACAATTCGTATCATATATTCGTAAGGAATTCGAAATAGATTGATATTAATTTCCAAAAGAATACGCGAAATTCTCATAGGTAGGTATATATTATCTATAATGATAATACAGTGTTGATGAAATTAACGGTGCTCAATAATTCAACCGAGTTATGGAAAATCGATAACTTCACTATCAAAGTATCTTTTTTCGAGTCTCTTTTATTCTCGGCCAAAATCACTTCCGGTATCATCATCACCTACATATTCCAGTACACCCCACGTATACATTCATCCGCCCGCCGCGTGAGCAGAGTTCCGCATTCTCCGGTCGAATTACACGCGAGTTTTCCCGCAAAAACCGACATCGGCCCTTTTCTCTCGTCCTCCCTCTCTGAGCAGCCCTCCATATTTCATTACATTACGCTCGCTCGGCCGAAAAAGTCACGACGACAGCGGCGCGGTGGGTGCAGATGGCACGTGTGTGCGCGCGCGGGCACAAAAGCGAGGCGGGGGATTATCGATTAAAAGTTTAGGCGTGCGCTAGCATAGCTCGTCGAGAACATAGCCACTCTACGAAAAAATTAACTCTCGCCTATACCGTCCTATATATATGCGCGCGGGCGTTGGAGCGTGTGCGGATGTATGTGACGCGGAAGCGAGGGTGTATGACTCGCCGACGCCTCCTCCTGAAATGGACAGTTATTTCGGTCATTCGCGTCACGTTATTATTTTTTTTTATTTTCGAGTGCGTGCAGCGATGATTCCGAGCGCCAGTTAATTGCCGCGCGCGCACGCGTGTCTGGTGATGGGGATTGAAGTGCGTATATACCGCGCGCGCACACGCGCTCGGTAAATAGTCGGGTAAATAAAGCGGAGGGTAAATGATTTTCTGTTTTCTATCGCACACGCGCGCGCCTGCGTCAATGCTTTTCAAAGTGGAATTGAAAGTGTACTTGTGTTTTTATAGATTAACACAATGTTCTGACGTTTATGTATGATGCAGCGTGGTTTTTGTTATTGAAATAATCAGTTTTATGAGGTTTTGTTCGTGGATTTTACACACTGGTTATTGTAATGTTTCCACTTTTAAATGTATAATAATCTCATGTGCTGTACAATATCATTATATATTAATTAATCGATGAGGGTATTTTAGCATTGAATCGTGCTAAGTATACATCAATATAACTTTTCAATGTGTGTCACGTTTTATAAAATGAATTTCGAGTTTCGGAGTCGTAACTTTTATTGAATATGTCATAGAAGTAAATAAGCCGCATGACGTCACAATGAACCTTTTGTGTGCTCAAAAAGTGTTGAAACTCTCGAGATAAAACTAGAATTCGATATACATTTAACATTTTGAAAGCGGTGATTGTTATAGCTTTTTCGGTTTTAAATATAACGATTATTTCCTTTTGTTCAAGAATAAATTCAACAACTCCACAATACAAAAACCTGAAAATGTTCTTTTAAAAATTCAATTTCAGAAAAAAATCCGTCAGAAGAATTACTCCCAAAGAAAGGATCAAAGTGAGCAAATCATTCCTGTTTCTCTTATCGAGGTAACGAAGAAGGTGAGCAAACCATGTAGTAACATACGCGTTCTCAGTCGCTCGCGCCGAAAAACCGTAGGGGCGATACAACGAAAGGCCGGCCGAGAGAAACAGAAAGAAAGAGCGAAACTGCGTAGTGTCGTGTGTCGAGGCCGAGGAGAGAGAGAAGAGGGGCACGAGGGGGCTTGCAGAGCGCACACAGCAGTGGCACATAGACGCGAGGAATGTGTCCCATATGTTCTCCCGCGACCCTTTAGATAAGTCCACGAGGTTAACCAGACGACCGACGTCTTCTCGCGCGCTGGCTCTCTCGCCTTTGTACGCCCCTCGACCCTATCTCTCTTTCTCTCTTTCCTCCTCTGCGTCCCTTTACGCGACTGCGTTTGCTCTATCTCCTTTGCTCACTCGTTTCCGCGCAGCGGTTCTCTCGCTCACTTTTTTTTGTTAATTTTTAAACGCGACCGCTTGCATGCTTCATTTCAATTTGAATGATGCACGAGTGCGAAGTGAGGGCTAGATGGAGCTATTTTGCGGGCAAAGCTCGTGGAAAATTTTGTTCGGCCGCGTGGGTTTTATAAGGGCGAGCCGCGGGTTTTCAAAGCCGTTTGATAAAAATTGCAGGCTACTCGCCGGTGCGCGCCAGAGAGAGAGAGAAGGAGAGAAAGAGAGATATAGGTAAGGGGATTATGGAATTAAAATGCTGGCTTTTTACGTTTAAATGTATTATGCAGGGTTTCATAATTTCAATTGATGCTGTAATCATGCGGTGAATTTAGTAATGTGAAAATGCCATTTCAACAGTTTCGGGCTGTCAAATAAGTTTTAATATAATAATTTTTTATTCTCATGCGCGTATAAAGAATTTAAAATTGGATAATTCATTTGCGGGGGCAATGGTTCCACATATTTCTGTTTTATATTTCATGAATAATATATATTATCTGAAGTTTACGTGCACGTGTGCCAGTGACGTACGATTCAACATGCATGAAAATTTTATATTCGTATTCGAAAGTTATTATAAATTGGTTATTGCGGTGCCTCGAATACGATTATTTTACCTCTGATTTTTAAATAAATAATACGCTTCACTTTACAAAGTATGGAATGAATATGAATAATACAGCACTATGTTCACATTGTGTACTCTATTGTTAATAACTATATATACTCTTTACGCATATGTGTTACATGTATATTATAATATATACTCCACCATCTATACAGTAAAGCAGAGAATCGTTACACGCTTTTAATTCTCGGCACACAAAACATCTCGTTCTATGAACACCTATACAGTTGAAAGTGAAAAAAAAAATCCTAAACCGATGAAAGCTACGCGTTTTTTCCCCGCTACGCGCAGTGATGCGTCACAGACGCGCGCGCGGCGCAAACGAAATTTCCGAGGACAGAGAAAATTCGTCTAGACGAACGTTCTTTCTCTCGCGTTTAAAAAAAAGTAAGTCATATATGTACCCCTATCGGCCGAACGCACTTTCACGTACATATACATTCATGGGTGCATTACGGCCGTGATTCTCGTGCGCGCAGTAATCGCAGGGGCGATAGACGAAAACCCAAGAGAGAGAGAGAGAGAGAGAAAGAGAGAAACGGCGAGCGAGAGAGATGAACGAACGAGCTTACGCAGTACGCACACATACGTTGCGCAGATGGCGCTGCGGCGCGTACGCAAAACTCTATACCACCACCAGCGGATCGCGAGACGACGAGGAAAGAGGGGCGGGTAGGAGAAGCGAAAGAGCGAGAGAGAAAAAGTGCGCTCTACGTGTGTGCGTTCTACACCCAGAGCTCACGCGCGGAACAAAAGTGAGAGAAGGGAGCTGCTGCTGCTGCTGCCACTGCTATAAGCTTTTCAAATCATCCCTCACTCCTTCCCCGGAGAGAGCAGCTGCGCGCGCGCGAGCAGCTCTCCCTCCCCAGCCGCGGCGCTCGAGCTGCCGCCGCCGCCGCCGCGAATGCGAGCGGCTCGTTCCTCGCGCTAGTAGTTGTAGCTCCGCGACGATACGACGACGTCAACGTCGTCGGCACACGATGCGACGACAATGCCGATGAACTCACGCGCGCGCCTCGTCATCGGTGGTATAATAAGCACAGTGCGCTCGCAAGCTTGAATCAGAAGGTTTTTCGATCGCAAAGGGTGTGCGGTAATAGATAATCCGGGGAATCCCCTGTGCGCGTGTGTGTGCTGTGAGGGACAGAGCTTTTCGGCATACCGAGATGCTGCGGTACTTGCGGGCCACCCGTATCCATCCTGCGGTGTTGCTGTACGAACGGTCGAGCAAGTGTGTATCTCAGTGACCGTGTCGCGCCATTTCTATCAACCTAATATCAAACGCATGCGAAGAGAGAGGGCAAAGCGCCGGACCGCAAGTGCGAAAAAGCTCGCGCTCGCGGCCACGTGATTCGAAGAGCGAGCACAGTGATTGAAAGAACGCTCCCGCCGCGGCTTGCTGTCGAGGAAAAAAGCTGCGCTCGCGTACATATAAACGGCCGCGGAAAAGCTCACACTACACGCTTATTTTCGTTTTTCCAGGAAGACGGGTCCCGACGAAGACACACGGCTGCTGCTACTCCGGCCGCCGCACGCACGCACACACGGCTAGAGCAAACATGGCCGCGCGGCGGCTGCTGCTGCCTCTGCTGCTCTCGAGGGAGAAGAGGAGGCTCTCTCGCGAGCGCCGCTGCCGCGCGAGCACAGTCATATAGTGGCAAGAGCACAGTGGAGGATATAAATATATAATGCGGGCGCAGAAAAATTCGGTGCCAAGAAAAGGTCGCTCGCGAGAGCACACACGCGAATCGTGGCGCGTCACGAGACTTTGCCGGAAAACCTCTAACACACAGTGTAATACATGATGTCTGTGTGTGGAGGGGTTTTCTCGCCGGATGGATGGATAGCCGTCGAAAGTGGAGAGAGAGAGGGAGAGAGAGTAACGACGGAAGCTGTGCGTGTGATGCCGGTTGCGAAAGGACACACGCCGGGGTTTTGTGATACTTATAGGCATGGGAAGGCTTTGCGGTATTATTGGCTTTTTCGTCACGGTTCGTCGGGCACCGATCCGATGCAAAACTAGGAAAGCCGCCGTGTGGACCGCCTACCACCGGGATAAGAAGTGTGATGTAAAATGTAACCGCTTTCGGAAATAGCTTTTATGTATTTTCTTTTTGTTTTCGGTGACAAGTAGATTGGATAGTTTTTCAGGGATTCTACTTAAGTCAAAAGATTTGTGTGGTTTTGCAAAGTAGTTAAGAATTTTATTGGTATATTTCAAGGGAAAAAATTTGAATATTTCGTGGCCACATTTAATGAGTAATAAAAATTTATGGATGGTAAAGTTTTCAATGGCTGAGTAGGTGAATCATAGTTTTAAGTCTTGAAATTTGATCCAATGCTTGATGTGGGCAAACATTTTAATGAATTTGCTGAAGCAGGGATATTACATACACTGTAGAATTGTAGCATTGCAAACTGAACAAACAATTTACTCTGATTTGATTACTTGCAATAAAAAGAATTAACTGAAACTTAACTTAATTACTTTAAGTTATAAAAATTTAGTTTCATCAAACAATTAATAATTTTTTATCAACTTAATAGTGACAAAACTTGAGTCAATTGAACATTATGTTAACAAAAGTCATTCACAATATTACATTTGTTGTACATTTTATAATATAGAATAAGGTTGTCAGCTGATAATTATGAGTAATGATTGAGCCAACTATGACAAAGAGTTCATTCAACATAAAATGGTGCTAAGTGATAGAATCAGTCAACAATTGCTTCTTTTTTATACAGTTTTCTTTGTGGTAATGTATTTTATTTGTAACAAGAATTTTGTTATTATTTAGGCATAAAATATCCTTGAACTAAGATGTAAGTATCTAAAGTATCAAACAAAAGGTGTTGATTATATTATAATACAAAGTTAAAATTTTATGCTACAAAAAGTATAAAAAAACTAAAGAATTTAAGGAACATAATGAATGTGTTGAACAATTTGTATTATAATATTCCAAGAATGCAAGCAAGGCAGGCTATGTTGCTCCTTATCTATTGAAGTCTTATCTCTATAGAAAAGCCTTTAGTGATATTTACACAGTAACCGATAGCCCTGTATTCTGTATACTTTTAGACACTAGTTTCATTCAAAAATGTTAAAGTTTCAAATCATTTATTCATTTTATATTGCTAAATTATCCTGTTGATAATATGAATGTTTAATCTGCATATTAAAATAATTATTGTTATTTAAAAATTTTATAAAATTATGTAACAAAATTGATATAATTATTTCTAATTATTTAGAATGTTTTTATGATACAAGTTTATTGTTTTTTATTAAATTATTATTAGAAATAAAATATCAACTAACAATTGTTTTATTCAAAGATATTCAATAGTTTGTATACTAAAGAAGATCAGAAAACTCAAAAACATCAATCAAGCCAGGATTCCAGTTTCTAACCCAATCTGAAGATTCAAGAATGTGCCTAAAGCCCCTTATCATTCTCCTGTCGAGTGTTAATATTTTAAACGACTGGACGGAGAACTGATAAGGGCCCGAGGGTTACAGATACACCGTGGGACTACATGCAGTATAATAAAAGAAAACAGTGATTTCATAAAATATGTAAAAAATTTATTCAAAAGAACATTAATAAATACTATATGGTTATGATTTTGATATTAATAAATATAAACAATAAAAGTTAAATATAGATATCTTCACTATATTATTGTAATTCATGTTCCCTTTACCTACAATATTTTTGTTATAAATTCATATTTATATTTCATAAAGACATATGTATATAAAATATTAATGCAATCAATAATATCCATTACATAATCATACAAATATTCAAATAATCACTTGAAGCTACAATATCGCTTAATCTGTTACACTTTACACAATATTAAATTTTAATGAGAGACCAATTTTCAATTTTGACAAACATACAAAAATTTTATGAAACAGGAATTATAACACATATTTGATGGAAACAAATAAGGTTCACAATGTTTCTGATTTTACAAATTTCAGTATTTATATATATACAAATATTTTTAACCTACACATGTAAATAACATTTTCAAAAAACAATTAAAATAATTGGTAATAAATGCAATAATAAGTTATTAATGAAATAATATGTATAACTAGAACTGAAATAAAATGATACCAAAGTGACAAATTGTTTCAGCAGTTTCTTTTTGTAAATAAAACAATAAACATGTTCTGAATAGTATTTTCTAGCGTAAAAGTTTTGATTTCTACTTCAATCCCATAGATATGAATCATTATTTTATACTTAACATGATATATTGATGTTAATACAACAACTAAAAGTAAGATAAACAGCAGTTTATTCAATGTCTAATAATAGTAGTTAATAATACTATAAGTCCTACTAATGTCTACAATTTAACTTTTGTAGACACGAATTTGCAATAAATAAAGTTAACAAAATAAGGGAAGCTAAAGTAAAGCTAATAGATAAAACAAGTGTTTTATATCATTTTAAACCTATTTGTGTGTAGAATAATTTAATGCTATAAAAAAATCGAAATTTAAAAATGTTTGCTAAGAATAATAAACCTGCAAATTCTTTTATATTTAATATTTATATTTAATAAAATATAAAAGGATTTGTACATTTTCAATGTATAATTGTTATTGCAAATAATAACAACTTTTATACAACTTCAAAAGCTTTGTACGTTTGTATACTGAACTTGTTGAAATATACAGATCCAATTCTGTAAATTTACCAAATTCATGTAAATTAAAAAAATTATTAAATAATATCACATGTAGACTACCGTATTTGAGTTCATTGTCATATTGCCTCATGCAATAATTTAATTTGCAAGGTGTTTTCTGAATCCTAAAGTTTGTGCCACTATCATCAAGTACCAGTGGTTTTAGATGCTGCATTTTCATTGAAATCTTCATTCACTGAAAATGTGTCTTGAACCAAAGAAACTTTTCCCGAGTTGGAAGGCAGAAAACTCAGAAGTGTTTTACCATTTTTTGCATTTGCAATAAATGGTGTAACTATACTAATAGTGGGTATTGTTGTTATTGTTTCTGTCCCATGAAGAGTTATGGTATTTGCATTGGATTCTGATTTAGGTAAAATGATAGGATTTTTAATTGTAGATAAGATTAATGGTTTCTTCTTTGGAACAATAGATTTCTCTGTGTTAGCACGTTTCATCTGTTTAAAAGATGCTGGGGCACCTGATACTTGTTTTACTTCATTTGGTTTTATTGCTAATATTTTGGAACTTGCAAGTATTCCATTACCTGCAAAATTAAATTTTTATATTACGTAAAAGAAACTGTGGATGTAAAGAATAAAAATTCAATTATCTATAAATGTCATTTTTGTAAATATTAAAGAAAAAGATCATTTTCTAATAGTAAAAGATAAGTGAATATTAAATATAAAATAAATTATGAAATATATACTCTGCAAGAAAAACCTCAAAGCCATTGTCTGATAAATAATCAATAGCCCAATAATTTACATTTTTATTAAAATATATGAAGTGATATATTTAACAAAATATTAACTTTTATTTCTTATATGAACAAAAAAGATTAAAGCAAATTCCATAGATACTTAAATTATCTATTGGAGAATGATATTTAATTACTTCTAACACATGGAACATGTTTAATAACATACAAATATTACATGTCTATCAAAGTTAATAAATAGATTTCTATAAAAATTTAAAACTAATAAGTTTTCTAAAATTCAAATATAAAATTCGAATGTAATAGTACTACAACTATTATAACATATTATGTGACATATGTATATTGTGAAATTTTCATATTTTTTATTATTTTTATTCTATTTCTAATTTTTTTCTCCTTTTCAAAAGTCATATAATGCTGCTTTTACTACATGTTAAATATTAAATTAACAAAATAATATTATCATAATAGTACGAAATTTAGTATTGATGCATAACTTTTTGAATATGTCAAATAGTCATGTATTAGCATTGTTTTATATAAAAATATAAATTTAATTTCATACCATGACCAATTATTAGTAATTATTTGGACATTATTGTATACAAAGCTATATTTATATTTTTAATAATTAATCCGTGAAAGTAAAAATTTTTTTTAAGCATTTATACATTAGTAAACAAATTTGATTTTGTATTATATTTTATTTGAAATATATTATTTATATGCTAAATGCCTTATTTTTTAAATTGAATAATACCTAATTTATAGAAAAAATCTCTAGCAAAATATAATAAACTATTGAATTTAACTATACCTAATATTAATAAAAAAATATAAATAAAAAATGATTTACCTTTTTCCATATCTTTTGTGACTGGGCAATCTTTATGTGCCAATAAAAGTGTTTTAAGCTTTGAAACTTGAGCATGTAGACTTTTTACTTGTGCTTGCAAATTGGCATTAGTTTCATTTGCCTTTTTCAAAGATTGCTGTAATTGTTCTATCCAAGCTTTTCTCTTAGCTCGAGCGCGCATTGAACTTGCGCGATTTCTTTCTAAGATTGCTTGTTTTTTTGTGTGCTCTACAATATGCTTACGTCTTTCTTTTGAATGTTCTATTGATTTGTTTTCATTATCATTATTTTCTACCGGTTTAGATCCAATAACAGTGCCATTCTTTGTTAGTGCATGTTTTAATTTCTGAAATTAAATATTTTATTTTCTACTTAAATCAACTACTAAAAATATAAAATATGATTTATACAATATCAATAGAAATTAATTATAACAACATATAACATAATTTAGTTAAATGTTTTATAATATAAAATATAATGGTAGACTAAATAATAAAATAATTTAGGTACTTGAAATTTCAAACATTCATAGTGAATGAAAGATTTGTGCTATTTTCAGATTTAATCGAATTTCGCTTATTTTATTAAAAATATACCATTTATACTTTCAAATAATTTTTAAATATTCCTTTTTTTAATTTTAAAGGAAAAATTGTTTGCAGTACTACAACTGTTTAATAATCATCAAAAAATTATTATTTAAGCAAATTATCGACTACTAATTTGCTATCGACTAGTGGGCCATCTACTTTACTTAATACATTTAAAAAATGATAATAACTGTATCACTTCACTTCTCACTCTTGCAGTCATCACTAAAGCCTGCATTTCGACGAATTCTAACCAAAATTAGAAACGTTAATTTAATATTTCGTTCATTATGAACATTTGGACTTCCAGATACATAATAATTTCAGAATTATGAAATTTTTATATACCAATGTAGTTCATGCTAAATAAAATAAACTTCTAGTATAAGAACAATATTCATTTAGTATAAAAAACAATTCGTGTATATATATATTACATAGTGATATTATGAACGAAATGAAGTTTTAAACTTAAAATATTTGTATAGTAACTTACCATTTTAGCTACTGCTAATTTTTGTCCTTGTCCTACTTGACAATTGGAGTTATCAAAATTATTTACAATAACTTTCGTTTTTGTTCCATTTAACTTTTTTGTTTGGGAACTTATAGAATCTTCTTGAACTTCAACTACTGGAGCAGCAACAAACCTTAATACTTTTCCATCTTCAGTTTTTAATAGTAATTGCATCTCAGCTGCATTGATAGGCCTACACAAGAACAAGTACCAATAATTATATAATTGAAGTTTTCATCAATACTAATTAGAATAATAATAGTAAATAAGAATACTGTACAAATGAGTTTCTGTCTTTGTAGAACTACTATTTAAAGATGAGTCATCTACAATGGGCATAACAGCATTTTCTTTTAAAATATTGTCAATTCTTGTTTTATTACATTCTTCATTATCATTAATAATATCACTAGTAATCATTACTTCACTTGAGACTATAGGCGTGATGATTGAAGGCTCAGTTATAGTTTTAGTATCTAACTTTGTTACTTGATTTTTAATTGTTACAGATGTAACAGAAGTTGAACACTCTTCTGTCATTTGAGGAAATATATTAGGAGTGTGCAAAGTATCATCATTTTCTTCAGCCTTAAACATATATGAAATATTTGTGATTAAAAGAATAAATAAAGTAATAATGAGAATGAAAAAAAATTAATACTTCAGATACTGAGACAACTCCACTTTTTCCAGATTCAACAGCTCGTCGAAATGTCTCTTCAAATGGATTGTCATTTTGCAAATCTTGAAACAGGCCCACTTCATCACAGTTTCTGATAAACCTTGTAGGAGTTGGAGTTTGATCAGCTAAAAAGATCGTCAGGTATTTTAGATTTTATAATAAAAAACAAATCTATTTCTATAAAAAATTTAACTACAGTGCAACTTAAATTTGTATATTACAAATGGCTATAACTGAACATACACTGTTACTATATTTTTCAAAGTAATATAAAATTACTTTATAGTGGTATATAATTTAAATTTTATTGATTATTGCAAATACAAAGTTATTTCCAATAATAATGTAGGTACTGTTATTTCCAATAATAATGTAGGTACTATTATATTTTAAAATTTGAAGTATACAAATATTACACATAAGCGAGAAGATGAAAATAAATTACATCAACATTATAAACCATTTATGGAAAAGAATAATCTTGTTTGTCAATTTCGTACACAATAATCTTACAGTACAAAGTAAGAGTGATCATACATGCAAATAACAAAAAATTAGAGTCTCACCAATGAAAAAATTGTTTTTGTTGTTAATGCCAAGATTCAACATCATGTCGTGCTTCTTTTTGTGGACGGTTAGATGATCTTCGTTGACAAAACTCTGAGAACAAGCAAATCAGAGCGAGATAGGTGTAGAGGTTAAAACACGAAGGGTAAGTACATACTTTGGTTTCTTGTCGACACACTTAGATTTTTCGACTTACCATGTTGCAGCCCACCGTAGTGCAGGCGAATGGCTTTTCCGAATCGCTCATCCTGATGCATGTGAGTACCTGGCCGAGAGACAGCACGATAAGGAACAGCAAAGATTCCAGAAATCTTTGAATCGGTCATGTAAATATTACTGTTTCAACTCAGAGTTAAAAAACTTCTGCTACACCATGGGATACAATATAGGCAGTGTTGGACACACGATTATTTCTTAGCGTACCTCTACGGTGTCGCCCCCGGTGCAGATAACGGCCCCGCGTCCAAGCTCTCTGCCGCGGGCGGTGCGCCTGCGGGTGCACTGGACACTGGTGCAGCTGCACGAGAGCACGTGTAAGTGTAACTCTGCACCGCCTGCGCGTACGTCCTAGAGGACCTGGCCTGAAGCTAATAGAATACCTCATATTGGAAGAAAAAGAAAAGTACTGAAAGAAGAACTTGCTCACTTCTCAGATTACAACTCGTCAACAACTATCAGGTAAATAAATGAAACACACGGAATATTTACACTGTTGCCGGATGTATAGAACTTCCACAAAACGTCATTTCGGAACGTATTCTCTATTTAGTTGAGGGACAGCTGGTCAGCTGGAGGCCCCATGGGGCCGGATTCTGCGATGAGCGTGTCGGCGCGAGACAGAGCAACTCCGACACACGGTCCGAGTCAGCTGTTGCGCTGTGTCGGTTTGACAACACTTGTAGGTACCGTTGAATGCGCGCGTGCTAATGTTTATACTTCTGATTTTCTTTCCGCGAAATTCAAATGCGTTTCGCGCGATATCACTTAAAAATTAATACAAATTAATATATGCATGTCGTTCGGTGTTTACAAAATTTTATGTATGATGTAAAAAATAAGAATAGATTAATTATTAAAACAAATTATTTTATCATAAATACTGTTACAATAACTATCTTGAAATGAAAATAAATTGTAACAAATGCTCCAAAATGCTTTTTAGAGTGTCAGAGTCAATGCTGTAAACTGAGGGGTAACCACTTTAATGTGTAGAAAAAATACTCTTAAAATACTCTCTTGTACTCTCATTAATCTCATGTACTCTCTTGTGCTCTATTGTACAGAGTACAAAGAGTACAAAGTTATTGAAATAATTTTTAAAACTACGTAGACGGAGGATACGAGGTCCACGCATATTAGAGAATTACGTAGAAGTGCAACAATAAGCAAAACAAATATTTAAATAATTTTTAAACCTAAGTAGCCGGGGGAATCGCGGCTCACGAGTACATGAGGATTACGTAGACACGCAATACGATTATTTGAATAATGCTTAAACCCAAGTAGCCGAGAGATATGAGGTCCTCGCATATTAGGGAATTGCGTCGTCTTGAATTACGATTACTCAAATAATTAATACTTAAATAATAAGACGTAATTTCCTAATATACAATACCTCGTATCGTCCAGCTACTTGGGTTTAAAAATTATTTACATAATCGGATTGCACGTCTAAGGAATTCTCATAATATATGCGTGGACCTTGTATCCCCCGACTGCTTGGGATTAAAAATTATTTAAATAATTGTCTTGCTTACTGTTATACGTCTCTATTAATGTTTCTTTTAGCATAAAAAGTGATGGTCAGAAATAAAAAATCATATGATTAGTATGGATTGGGACTGTATTTTTTAATTTTAGGAATAAAGAGGGGTTCGAGAATTGAAATTAAAAGTAAAAAAGATTCTTTATAGATAAGATATTATATATAACGTATAAATTATTAAACATGTTTAAGAAAAAAGTACATGGAGCGCTAATGGCTTTAACTATATGTCGATATTATGTTCAGATTTTATTCTTTATTCAATACTTAATAAAAATATTTTCGAAAAAGTTTATAGTTTCTAGCCTTAAAATTATTAAAGATGCGCTCATTAAAATTATAAGAAATAAATTATTCTTAGCATGTTTAATAAAGAAAGTACATAGCGCGCGCAGCGCGCATGAATAAATTAAGCTAGTATCATGATAATGAAAAAAAAAATTATTAAAACTACAAATTCTTTTGATAATTTTTACTAAAAATGCTGAAAAAACAATGCTAACTATATGTCTCATTATAATTATTATAAAAATAGCCCTATTCAAATCGTTGCGCCATTCCTCTACTTTGTTAAAGTTCATCCATAGTGTTCCCATGTTTCATGATTTTGTTTCGGCAAAACTTGTGTATGTTACGACTTAAAAGTCCACATAAACTTGCATTTGGAATACTCGAGTCGATGTAAAAATGCAACTTAAGTCGAGACGAGATAATATCATAGACCATGGTCTTCCTCGACTTGCGCCTCTAAAACTTACTGAAAAAACCAAAAACATCGGGCTTGCACATGCGCATAAGTGTGATTTCCACCGAGACAGCTCTGTCTTCTGTGTCGTTAAGTATTTGATGTGTGTCACGCCGACACGCTCATCATCAGAGTACAACCCCTGGCCCCTCGCTCTATCTATAATATCCCTACGATTACTACTAGTATGTATCCTCTTAGAGGATGTGGCCTGGAGCCGATATCTAGGAAGAAATTAAAAAAAAAGTAGTATGTATGCTCTAAGGTGTTGCTACTACACTCCGTGTGCTAGCTACACTCGGAGTGTATATATATTGTAAGGTAGTTGCGCTTTCTCTCTTGCGGTGTACACTGCACTAATAGGGGATTCAAGGACCTGGCCTGGAGCTATAGAATACCCTTTATTGGAAGAAAAAAAAAACATTAGTATATATTTAAGCACAACCCGCGCAGCAATGGTCAAGAGCAGGTACAGCTACATCAAGGAGTTCGAGACCAAAGACTACTGTCTGTCCAACAACTGGATTATAATTAGGATTAGTGGGTTAAATTTCTCCGAGTTCACCGACTCCCATGAGTTCCACAAGCCGAATGACTTGCGCGCCCTGGAGCTGATGAATCGCGCGGCGATCACGGTCATGGAGAAGTTTCTGGACATTGTAATCGCCTACGGCCAGAGCGACGAATACTCCTTCGTCTTCCGTAAAGACACCACGCTGTTCAACCGTCGAGGTAAGTCGTATACGAGGTTCAATTCACGGAGAGAAAATTTGAAGGAAATTACCTCGATAATCTTTGATTCACAAAACCTCAACTATACCTAGTACTATACTATATTGTAGTATTTTTTGTCGATGATTGAACTAAAAGCATTCGATATAACCATCGAGGTGATAGAAATACAAGATCGACAGAAAGCACGTCAATATTTGGGGCGTAATAGTTCAAGAGCGCGTCGAAGCGCGGGGTCTCGGAGATCGAAGATTCGCGGAGGACGCCGAAGCACGCGCATTAAAACAAAAAAATGGGGAGAGAGGGGAAAGTTTCTATTTCCTTATTGTTCTATTAGATATTTATTTTGAATTTAAATTCTTGTTCTTAGCAATAATTTTTTGTAAATGAATTAATTAAAGGTGCTCTCAATACATTGGCATGTGGCTTTCTTGATAAAATATTGCGATACTAATGCGATAAATATGTTTCTTGCACGAGTGTAAGTTTGTCGCCTGAGCGAAACGAATGTAAAAATCACAATCGAGCGAGAATGATATTTAGGTATCACGCGTATCGCACATTATTTTATATATATATATATATATA